>JBBPBO010001986.1:22769498-22873773 GCA_037974295.1 Cicer cuneatum | reverse complement strand
AATTTAGTCAAATGTATTTTTGTTAATTTAACAATAATTCAAATAAAAATAATAACAATTTTACAATTTATAAAAATATATTCTAAACTTGATAATTTTCTGAAGTATTGGATTAAATCTAGAAAACAAATGTTTTCAATTCTCTACACATATTAAAATGAAAATTAAATGCAGTTATAGGCATTAAATAAAATAATCGGTACAATTCTCTAAAGATATAAAAATGAAAATTAAATGCAATAATAGGCATTAATAAACATCTTTTAAAATTTTTTATATTAATATATTTCACTCAAACAATTTCAGCATAATTCATTTACTAATGATTAGTACAGATCTTTACACACAAAAATGAAAATTAAACACAGCAATAATAGACATTAAATACAATAATTGGCATTAAATAAAATGTCTTGTACTATTAATGAAATTAGAAACTTAAAAACAATCAAAATTTTAAATTGGAAGTCAAAATGTGGTTGGGTGGTTTATTAGAGTTGGAATCACAAAGAGGTAATAAATTTAACTTATATGACAAAAAGTTCATGGAATCAACTTTCTTCTCTAACAAAAATAATATTATTCATATAATAAATTATTCTTATAATTATATTTTTTTAAAGGGATTTTTAAGTTAACGTGAATTTTACGTAAATCAATTGTATATTTTACGTAAATCAATTGTATATGATGTTAATTTTTTATAAGAATAAATTTTATTCTTATTAAATTAACCAATTATTTTAAGAGTACATTTTTAATTTGTATAATATTAATTTATTTTAATTTCATTTCTATTTTATCATAAGCAAATTTTTTAAAAGAATCAAAATATAGCTACAAAATAACAAATATAACCGAAGAGTAAAACAATATACAATACATATAAATATATCTTTTATGATAGTTCAATAAATTTTTTGTAGATGATATTTTAATTGCACGATAAAGTTTTATTTAAAAAACGTTGAACATTTTGCACGAAATCATATTATTATTTTATCTATTATATATATAAATGAATAATTTAATATAAAATTAAAAAATAGTTTAATACAAAATGAGTAAATACAAATTTTAATAAAAAATGAGTAAATACAAATTTTAAAGTTTAACATAACTGTATACATATTTCATATTGTACTACAACATAAATTTAATTTACCGACAAATTTATATTCAATAAAATATTAATTTTAAATTTCAATCCAAATATAAAAGGTTAGATAAATGAACTTGAAACTATCATTAAAAAAGAGTTTATAGGACATAGGTCAAATTGATTCGAGAATAATCAAAAAATAGACGTTAATGTTACTTTAATTAATAATAATTTATTTTCGATCTCCTCATATTTTTGATCAAATAATCTAATTGCTAAACTCACACGTATCTAACGTGTGAAAAAATGGAGAATATGAAGTTGAAATTCAAGCACGGCATATCAATTCCTTGTAGCTACCAACTTAAATTTAAGAGATAATGGATAAGGATCCCAACTCAATTTAACAAAAACAAATTCTTAAAAATATTAAACCACAAGTAGTTTTTATTTAAAGAACAATTCAATGTTTCATTCAATTTAATTGGAAAATTATTGACTTTTAAATTTTTAATTATAAAATGGTTCGTATATATTATAGTTAAAAACTATATATATATAGAGAGAGAGAGGGGGGAGGGTTAAGTTTGTATTTCTAAAATTTTACCTTTTTTGTATTGTATTACAATTGACCATGTTCAAATTTTACAAATAAGTTATACTTTACCGTATTTTTAATATTTGAATTTTAATAATTAAATTTTTAAATACAAAGGATTAATATTTTCTATTAAAAAAAAAGTTAAAAATTTGGGAAACGAGAAAAACTAGTATTAATTAAAATGACACTAATTACAAATAAATCGAATATTTAATTTAGGCTAAATAACACCCGTGGTTCCTTAACTTAATTTTAGTTAACCTTTTAGTCTTTATCTTTTTTTTTTCTTCCCAATTTGGTTCTTTATTTTAATTTTAAGTGACAATTTGATCTTTTATGTTTTAAAATGTCAACAATGTTATCCTTTTTTTTACAAAAATTCAAAAAATCCATCAAAATTTTCAACCAAAACCCATAAAATTAATTATATTCTTCAATATAATACAAATTTCATCAAATTTGAAATTCAAATCTTCAAATAAACTCATATTTTTATCTCTAACAACATCAAATAAAGAATAAAAATATGAGTTTATTTAAATATCTGAGTTACGAAATTGATAAAATTTGTATTATATTAAATAATATAATTAATTTTATGGATTTTGGATGAGATTTTTGATGAATTTTTTGAATTTTTGTATAGAAAAAGGATAATATTGTTGACATTTTAAAATATAAAAGATCAAATTGTCACTTAAAATTAAAATAAATGACCAAATCGGAAAAAAAATGATAAATGACTAAAACGTTAACTGAAATTAAGTTAAGGACCACATATACTATTTAGCCTTTAATTTATAATGTGGTTTTTGTAAGATTATGACATTCAGTTTGAAATTTAAATAAATAAAACATAAACATTATGTTTTTAATCTATTATTAGGTTTTCTAAATAAAAAATTAGAGTGCAAAAACATCACATGATGACAATGACATATCAATTATATTAGCATATCAAAGTTATCACATATATTTTGCAGCACAATAATAAATATATTAAGAAAAATAAGAAAGTAGAACAATACATTTTGGGGGACTAAACCAAAATCCAATGGTGTAAACAAAAAGCAACAACCTTTTTAAGAACTTTACCAAAAAAATTCAATGGAATAAAATCATGATTAAAAATATTTATCATGATAAAAGCAACAACCTTTTTAAGAACTTTACCAAAAGAATAAAATTCATGAAAAATATGATAAAATGCAGTATGAAAAAACCACATAGAGAATGCAAGAAAATAAACAAAAGAAGCCAATGGGGGACAAAGACCAAAACTATTGTTAAAAAATTAGTTGAATATACAATTAGGTCATCCATAACAATTGCGAAAAAATTCTTCTCTAGCAAAAAAGGGTTGTGTGCCACCAAGTAAAACCTAAAATAGTTATAACCAAAGAGACAAAAGATTTGTCTTCCATGTAAATATGGGAATAATGTAAATTCATGTTGTTGGTTAGATGTAAATAGTTTGACCATCTAATATGAAGAAGTTAGGGAACAGGAAAGTTATTCTTAAAAGCCAAAAATCCCCAACTAAGAGTGACTCTCGAACTAAAAATTATGCCAATCTTTTTGTAAGCTAGTTCAATCATTAAAATATAGCTCCATCAATTAAACAAATATTACTGTTTTTTAAAATGGGGTAGAAGGGTCGTAGTATTATCAAAGACAAGCGTTATATAAAAAATACCCTTCTTCTATTCCTACCACTTATACGACACATATAGATACACCTAGAGGTTATATGGGCACGGGTCGACCCGTAAACCCGATCACCCAACCCAATTCGATATATATCCGTACTCAGTCACTTTTGGGTCCGACTCGACCCAACCCGTTTATATTTGATTCGGGCAATGAGTTCAACAATTTGAACCCGTCTACCCGTAGACCCGACCCAGTAACTAGTTATAATTTTTTTTTTAATTTTTTTTGGTAGTCTAATAGGGTTTCATTACTCTTCTTCAGATTTTCAGCAGCCGGCGTCCACCTTCTTCTTCTGTTTCATATCTGCGTCCACCTTCTTATTCTGTTTCATATATGTGTCCACCTTCTTATTCTGTTCCATATCTGCGCCCACCTTCTTTTTCTATCCAGACTTATTGAATTCACGCTGCTGCCCACCTTCTTCTTTTGTTCTACCAATCGTGCTCTTCTTTTGTTCCGCAGGTGCTCATAACCGATATTTATTTAAATATTATATTTTGTTATAATTTTGCATAATGAAGATATGAACTGAAAGCTTATGCTTATGACGAATTTAGTTTAAATTTTTTACATTTGTAAAATACAAATTTTTTGAGTTAAATACTATTTATGAGCAAAAATGATGCTTATGCAAAAGCTTATGCTTATGATGAATTTAGTTTAAATTTTTTACATTTAAATCTATTAAACACTTCTTTTTAGTATTGTATTTGAAAATAGTAAGTACTCTAAAAATAAACAAATGAAGCACTACTATTAAAAAATTATGGTAGCTTAGTAAACTAAAATGGTTGATGAGTTATGTGTAATGATGAAAGTAATGTGGTGGACCAAGTAGCATTGCTAGCTGTTTTCTCTTACTTTTCCTTTTACCTTTGAAATTTTTTAACTATATTATTGCACAAATTTGAGACAAATGGAACAAGTACAAAAAGCTCCTAATCAATTTGCTCTACAAGCACAACAAGCTTCATCACAACAAAGCACAAGATTTAGGCATCTCCTCATTGCCGCCAACTCAAGGAAACGAGTTAACCAAAAGAAAACATAGTAAAGCCTCTTCTAGTACTTAGTTACATTTTAATAAGAGAAATGATACAGGTACATGTAAGTATTGTGGGAAAGTGTACGTAACCTCTTCTAGTCATGGAACCAGTAACTTGCTTAGACATATAGATAAGTACTTTAAAAATCCATATAGGCAAGTTGCGTAGACATATGGAACCACTAACTTACTTTTCCTTTATTTTTGTTTATTTTTTTAATCGTTTGTTGTGCTAATGAGATTGTGTATTGTATTTAAAATTTTAGAGTTGTCTGAATTAGTTTCAACTGATGTTGGGGTGACTACTGCTGAGCTTAACACAATCACTACTACATCTTAAGGTACTTGTTATTGCTTTGTTTCATGCATATTTTACTTATTTATTATTTCTCCTTCTTTATCTTTTCACTTTTATTATTGATATTTGTTTTTGCATATTCCCAATTGTTCCCTTCCATAATTTGAGGAACTTGTTAAGTGTTTGGACTTGAAGTTGACATTGCTTAGAATTGATGAATTTTCATATTTTATTGATTTCCTGCTGTTGAATTTATTTATGTATTTGAAGATTGTTGGATTTATTTTTTTTTTGTGAGAGGTTGTTGGCTTTTTTAAAGAATTGAATGATGTGATTGAAATTTTATAGTTTTTGAGATATTCAAGTATTAAATATATTTTTAGTCAATATATTTTTCCGTAAAATAAAAAACATGTTATTATTCATGTATAATCCGCCAACTCAACTCAACCCATTGGGTCGGTTCGGGTTAAATGAAAAAAAATAAGGTTTAGAACTTAACCCAACACAAAGATAATCGATCGGGTCGGGTATATTTGTCAAAACCCGTCCAACCCAATTCATGTACACCCCTAGACACACCACCACCACTTCATTTTCATTCCACCCAAAAATCCTCACAATAAAAACAATGAAAAAGAATACAAAATAAATTTTTTCTATTCTCTCCATCATTCTTTCACAAATACACAACCAACTCAAACCACCCACTCATCTATTCTCCTCAACCAAAGCCTCTCCATTTCAGAAGTTCTTCTTTTTCTAACCTAAGAGAAAAGTTACAAGCAAGTTGAGATTGAATTTCCTTATCACTACCTCAAGACAAAATTCCAATTCAATCCATCTAACTAGACGTATGAGTAATAAGAGTGGGAGCTAGGAACCAAGAAAATTTCAACACCAAAGTTCAACTATAGGAGGAATTTTTCCCTTGTCAAATAGTGAGTTTTTTCCTAGTATAACTAATTTTTACATATTGCATGTGGGTTATTGGGTTGATTTCAACATCATTCTCCTTTGAAAATATTCCATTATAGGGGTTTTGAAAATGAGAATAAGGGAAATTGTAAGGTTTTGCATGTAGGTATTTTTGGTACTTTCATCCATTCCTTCAAGAATTCATTCTTATTTGCATAATTTGTTAATTGTGATTTGCTATTGGATTAAATGATTGAGCGTTGAATGTTTGTGGACTGTTTTGATGTATTAACTATTGTATTTGGTGTCCGAATTCGAACAATTTTGTTAGGTGTATCTGGTCTGGAACATGCAGGTTTTTCTTCTAAAATGGATTCGCTAAGCGAATCTGGAATTTGCTGAGCGAAAATGACTGAAAAACATAAACTTTTGATTCTCACTCGAATTCGCTTAAATGGTGGTGGGAATGAATGAACAGTGGTACTTATCCCTCAAGTATTAGGTTCGATTCTCATAGAAGGCAAAAACTTGTTATTTCCAAATTCCAATGGGTGGAAAAGGGGTGAGAAGGTCATGATTAACCTTGTCAGTAATGGTAATGGTTGGACTGTTACAGGAAGAGTAGCTAGGACACTGGGTGTGGTCAATGTCAAGACCTACCTTATAAAAATGATCACAATTATCTTGATGGCTCACGTTGAGATAATTGAGATAAAATGTCCATAAGTTGTGAAAATTGAATGAATTAAAAGAATTTTATTAAACTTCTCATGTTTAAAATTTCATTATACGGAAATATTTAAAATACCTCTTCCTTTTGTTTTATAGAACTAACTGAGATTTTTATCTCATCCCTTACTTTTATGTATTATAGCATATAAGAAGATTTGAGCTTCGACTCGAGGCGAATAGAAGATGATGTTTTGTTGTTTTGATGTATTAGATATTTTGTAAATGGTGCTTCATGAGATGTTTTGTAAACTATTATGCATGTAGTTACAATGACACTTAATGCTTATATCTTTTTAGAACTTATAAGACTATTTTTGAAATGCTACGGTGTATGACTTTATTATCATTTTCTAGATATATGATAATGGGTATTACAATTACCAATATAAAAAACAGAACATCTCAATATAGTTGCATTTTTATCACTTAAAATACAAACACAAATAGTTTACCAGGGGAGCACTTAGATTTACCGTTAGTATTGCATATGATCCTAGAAACATGAGGGAAAGCCAAATAACTTCTTTAATTCTTGGATCTTTTCAATACTTAATCGTCACTTTAAAAAATCAGGATTTTAAAATTAGCCATGGGTGAAGAGCAACATGTGCTAAGATTACTTGCCAAAGCCACATTAGAAATAATCATATTAACTACTAAAAAAAATAAGATATCTGACATCCTCGAAACAAATCTTGTTACAAGGAGTCCAAGTAATGTAAAGGATATTAATAATGGAAACCAAAAATAATATCTTACACTTCAGAAGACCAAACACCATGACATGTTTGAAAATAGACAAAATCGAAGAAACAGAGATTCGACACCAAAGATTTGCACCCAACCAATCCCAAAGCTTAGAAGCAAACTCACACTCAAAGAAAACACGATGAGTAGTTTCTGCAACTTGCCCACAAAGACTATACAGATAGAGACAAAAAAACATTCACATCTTTAAAGGTTTTCATCCGTTGGTAATATATTATAAATAAAAAGAATTAGACAGAGCGTAAACTTAGCTCAAATAAAATTCCACCATTACACGAGTACCTTGTTAGTTTATACAAAAAGGTAGCCCAATTGTGTGCCATATTTCCAAAACCGATAAGCTTGGACTTTTTGAAACTTTATGATTAATGTTTTTCATTCCGAATATATTCGAGGTCAACATCTAAAAGTATTCATCATTACTTAAATTAAATATGAGAGCCAACTATTAGAATCTTCCACATTATCAGAATCTTGTGCTTCTTCATTTTCTGCCTCAATTTTGTGATCTTCAACTTATTCTTCATTTTATGCTTGAAGAGGTACCTCTTAATTTTCATTTTCAGTCTCAATGTCTACGTCTTCAGCTTTATTTTCAACCTAAATATGCACCTCATTAGCTTCATTTTTTTGTCTCTTATGTCTTAACCTCTTGATCAACAGGTGCATCAACACTAAAAGTTTCATCAACATTGAGTGCAAGTGCAAGATCAATAATATATGTTACTAATATTGGTGTAAAATACATATGAACTGCATGATTTTTTAAGTGATACTCTAAACGCTAAAATAATATTTAAAGTAGTTATATTTAATTTAATAATATTTAAACAATGAATAAAATGTGTGTTTTCGAAAAAATATCACACGAGCATAGGATACCATAATTCATAAACAGACACTCACAATATAACTTATAAACTTTAATAATTGAGATAACTCAAAGTCTAACTATGTAAATTAAAACACCTATGTAATTGAAATATTTAACGAAATAGATATCAATTTGCATACTGATGCCACTTGTGAAACTAGAAATTTGTATCAGGACATAGTGGATACTTGGAATATATGAATATGAATGACTTGTCCACAAACTGCTATAAGTGTTTGCTTTTGGCCGTATGAATCTTAAGTGTTGGTTGCAGAAGGAACCCTGGTCAAAATTTGCGCTTGATATGTATCCTTTTTCTTGTGGTTGATATGTTCAGATATAGGAAGAATGTAATTAAAAAGTTGGGGGCCTAAAAGTTAAATGAATGTTTGTCGTGGGCTTCTATTATACGTCTTTTATGATTAGTTGCAGTTGGTAACTTATGGCATTTGATTATTGAGGCTTGTATTGCAAGACATCTGATTGATACCTCAACTTATTTTTGGCCTGGTTATGTGACTTCACCTTGCAATCAACCACCTCATAGTATTCTTAATCATTTGTCTAGCTGGTCATAATTTGCCTAATATTTGTTGCAACTAAGGTATTAACCATTGGAAGAGTTAGAACGTTCTAACTCTTCCAATGGTTAATACCTTAGTTGCTACTCCTGCTTCTAGGTATGCTGCTGCCCTAACATGTCATATGAGCTTTTTGTGATAGTTGATCTTCCTACATGGAAAAGCAACAGTGACAAAACTTATACAATATTATCTAGCATAGTTTTCCTATTCATCTTTTTCTTTCCTTTTCTATACAGCTCCCAAGCCTCCCACCTTTTGTGTGTATTCTTACCTTTTACTTTTTAACTAATGCTTATTCTCTAAAGCTGCTTTGCTCAGTTAGATCGCTCTTGGTGCATTAGTATCGGGCTTGAGTATTTTGGGCTTTGCATTGTAAGATTGTACTACTAGAAATTAAGGTTTTACCTGCGGATTTAAGCTAAAATTCCGCAGGAAACACCACGGATTTACCAGCAGTAGTATTTCCCCACGTAAAACTTTCGTAGATAATTGTTTCTTAAAGATTGCTAAAACTGCAGGTAAAGTACCTGCGGATTAATCCGCAGATAAATCCGCAACTAATATTTAACAAACTTATAGCATTTTCTTACGCATTTTCACGCGAAACAAATCTGCAATACTATTTCTACAAATTTATTCCAAATGTATTTCCGTAGGTAAATCTCCATCAAAATTGTTTTCAAAAAAAATCCGCAGGAAATATGGTGCTGTTCTTTTTTCTTTTTTATTTATTTTCAATTGATATGAAAATTTATATTATTATCAATACATTTTTGAATTATTTAATATAAATTTTTAATTTGAGTATTATTGCAAATACTTTAAAACAATTTATATCATATTCACAAACCGTAACTAAATATTAATTAAAGTATGATTCAACTATTGTAATACTCTTAAATAAAATTTACATATCATCACTAAGTATTAATTAAAGTATAATCCAATACACAAGTCTGTTTTCAAAAAAATCAAGACATATACTAAACCTGAGACAAAGCCATACAATTTATATCATATTCAGAAAAATCATTTTTTTGATGTTGTATTTGTATTTGTAGATTTTGGCCCCACTTCCAATTGGGTTTGCAGTGTTCTTGGTTCACTTGGCAACTATTCCCATAACAGGAACAGGCATTAACCCAGCAAGGAGTCTTGGTTCTGCCATAATATACAACAGGGACCATGCTTGGGATGACCATTGGATATTCTGGGTTGGACTTTTCATTGGAGCTGCACTTGCTGCTTTATATCACCAGATTGTCATCCGAGCTATTCCTTTCAAGTCAAGGGGTTAATGTCAATCCATCATTCATCACCATGTCTGCTTCTTGGTTTTCAAATATCTATTTGGTGTCTGTCTTCTTGTCTATTTGGCCAAATCATTAGCCATATACAAAAAAATCCAATTCAGCATTCCTTGCAAATTTAAGTAATTAGCCATATACTAAACCTGAGACAGAACTTAATAACTTTTCTGTGCAAATGACATTATACATTTCTAATACTGTGGGCAAGAAAAGAGAATTCAATGGAACATAATGCAGATGACTATACGAAATCACTTAACACTGAGACCCAGTGCTTGAAAATTGAAAGAAAAAAAAAAGTCCATATACACACCTGAAATTTGCAGTATACTATGATGCTTTTAACTTCCACAAAAGGAGAAGACTTTATCAGAACCAGTAGGTCTTTCATCCTATCATTGATGAATGAATACGTTTAACAAAACTCAGATAAGGAGAGAAAAAAGAGAATACAGTCTGAAGAAATAAAGTGGAAGCATCTAACTTGCCTATTTTTTACCACAGACACTGACAAACGCAAATTGTCCCTTAAGTGTGCATTCTGAATAAGATTAGTGCGAGGAATATCTAAGTAATATTATGATCGGCATATTTAATGGAAAGGCCTCACAGGCAGATATATCAAGTGAGCCAAAATATATCATATATCTCTTAGGTTGCACTCGGATGTTTTATGGAAGATCCTCTACTTCATAAATAGTAGGCACCAGTATATCATATATCTCTGCAAAGAGGTATTGCAGTTGAAAGCAAATGTGTTTTTTTTTTTTGGCGAAAACAAGACATCTTGGCTTGGTGCATATGCATGCTCGCACCCACCCACACACACACACACACGAGAAGATACAGTTTTCAGCCTTTTAGCAAAATGAAGACAACAGTGGGTGCATATGACAATCAACGGAAGCAATTTCAATCAGAAAAAAATACAAGGTAGTTAACCAAATAGTAAAAAGAAAGTTCCATGTGTACCTACCAAGATTGAGGAGCTAACCGAACGGTTGAAATCAGTTCCTGTGCCAGGTAGCTCAGCTTCATATCTTCCCTTAAATGCTGAACCAGATATAGGTAGTTCGATTAACCAGTAAACATGCAAATATACATGTAAAATTCTAAATTTAAAGTCGGAGCGGGAAGCTAAAGAAATACAAGGATGTAGTGGTGAAAAAGTTATAGCCATATATTATCAAACAAGGAGCCTTTTACATGACAATCATCAAAAGGAACCTTTTACATATATAGCTAGCAACATCAAAAGGAGCAATGTTAGGCAAACTGGCTTAAACAAGGACATCCAAATATTGCTGATTAAGGCAATATTCTTCAAACAAGAGACTTTGCTAGTTGATGCAACAAAAAATGTGAGTTCCAAATGCAACCAAGAGAGAAGGTTTGCTTATTACAAAGAAAATGTATGTCAACTCACATAGAGGACTGTTGAGTATATATCCATTCCTTCCAAACTATAAGGTGTAATTTGACGAGCAAGACTAAAGACCCGATCAGCTTCTAAATTATCAACTAACTCATAGTGTGCCTTCCCAACCTGCATCAAAACATATCCAAAGTAAGATGACAAGTAACTAGCGCATAATGCACATCAAATAATCTCCGATACAAGAAACATCAAAAGAATCCAGTGGGATATAAAACAAACCAGCTTTTACAACAACCAAATCTTTTCTCACCGAGTAGGCAAAATATATCAAATGAACTATACAGACATACACACACACAAAAATATACACATACACAAAGAACCTGCTGCAGTTAAAAAAATCCTCATACCAAAGTTGCCGAGGTTAGCCATGAAAGTCATTTTATAAACTATAAATTCAAGAATATGGAAATTGAGAGAATGACCCCAACACTCATTGAAAACTACAAAAGATTTACAAATATAAATATTTGAGATAATGTCATGTTAATTAAATGAAGAAAACAAATTAAGGCTGAAGTTTATTTCCTTCCAGAGGCTTTTATCATAAAAAAATTACAAATATCATATAATACTTACAATTGTATTATTGATGGTTGTTATGTTTTCGGTCCCATTCAGCTTTATCATTCTGCAGAAGATTGCAGAATGATCAAATGCTTCTTCAATCCTCTTGCCTGTCACAATAACAAACATAAAAATTCAAAGTTAAAAAACACTAAGTAATGAATCTAATTATCAAATTCAACTATATACGGATAAAACCTAGGATCACTATTCAAATTAATAACTTCCTAAGTTCCAAATAAATTTCCACATCGTACGCAGAAACCAAATCATGTTCAAGATCGAAGCTTCCTCCACTTCAGTAAATAATACACAATGTAAACGAATAGCAACAACGTGATTTAGCATGTGTTAATTAGATTTAAACTCTAAACAGATAATAATACTGAGTAGGTTCAAATTAATCAAAAAGTGAAGAAAAACCCTAAATCAGAAGAAAATCAAAACCCTAACTCACTATAGTTCACGAAAATGAATAATGAAACAAGAATAATGAAAAATGGCGAGAAACGAGACTTAAATAAAACAGAGTGGCGCAACACTTACGACAGCGACGTAAAGAGTTCAGATTCGATGGCGGCAAGGTGTGACGGTGGTGGCTATGGTTGAGACGTCACACAGGAGCGACGTAGCCTTCGTGCGTGAACGACAGGGCCTCCGAGCAGGAGAAGATCCGTGCAAGTTAGCAACCTTGAACGATTGAAGAGACAAATGGCGGGTTGCGATGGAGGCTGAGGAAATTTATGCAGAAAGAAAAAATAACGTAAAGGAAACAAAGTAACAATAAAAAGACATAAAATCATATGCACGAAATTTTAATATAAAACCGTGATTAAAGGAAATAAAGTAACAATAAAGGAAATAAAGTAACAATAAGGTAACAATAAAGTAACAATAAAGGTCTTAATATAAACTGTGATTAAATCACAAAATTGCCCATGAAATTTTAGAAAATAAAGAAATAATATTTTGAAATTAAAAACGTGGACAATATTTTGTTTTTGTTTTGTCAATAAGATTAACATGCATAGTTTATACGTGAATTCGGTTAATTAATTAATTGTTATTTGAAAGATAAATTAATTTGTTTAATTTTAAAAATAAAATTAAAACTCAAAGTCTTAAGAAAGATGACGTTGCAACGATATCATCTTTAATTATATAATTTATTTTTGTTTTTCTTTGATTATTTCATATACTCTTAAAAAAAATCTTCAATTATATAATACATTATTCTTCCTCTTTTATAGTACTCAGATCGTAGAAAATGAAATAATCAAAAATCACTTATTCTTTTTCTTCCATGCGTGAAAACGAAGTAATGTTAATTAAATAATATAATTGAAAAGAATAAAAGCAGATTTTAATTTCGAGGAAAACCCACATCCAGTTTGGATAGATATTGCTGTGCAAATTGTATTGTCATCTCTAACTATAAAGCTTGTCTTACTTTTTTAATTTGTTTAAAAAAACAAATCTACTTTATTTATATAAAAATAAAAACTACTTTATTTAAATAAAAATAAAGTATTTACCTGCGGAATTTGGGCAGATAAATTCTAAGGAAAGAAGTAAATTTTGCTGCGAACACGTAACTGCACGTAAATATGGGAAAATCCTTGGGTATTACCTGCGGATATTTTTCCGCAGGAAAAACACTAATTTCTAGTAGTCTAAACGATCAAAATTATACTTTTTTTCTTTAAGATTTATAATTGAATCTTATATGAAGTAAATGTTTTAAGGTTATATAACTAGTAATCCAGAATCATTTTTTTAGAGAAGATTCATTCTATAGTATTCAGCTTGCATCGATTTCTATTAGCCAACACCATGTTGGCATGTATATTGTTCTTAATAGAAAGCTTTACTTTTTCTTGTCTATATCCATGGTTGCATTATCCTGTTGTCCATTTCTGTGTATTAGGTATTGACCATTCTTGTATGAATGTCTTCTATGTTTAATATAATTAGAGAAAGGAACAATAAACGATCCCTTGATTCTTTCATGAGCATAACTCCCTTAACTGTAACGGTTTACACAATTATATTATTCAATGGTCCTATTTATTTTCCTTTATTTTATATTCATGTAATTATTGTCTGGATAATTCTAGGATCAAAGTGTTTCATCTTTGTGTATATTTAAAGACAATATGTGAATGAAATGTACCTAACATTTTTTATAATTCTAACTTAGTATCACTGAAGCTTGACGGATCTCGATCCATCAATCCAATTCAGCCATGTCATCCGCTGCAGATACCGTTTCTGTCAAGTTGGACAGAGACAACTATCCCTTGTAGAAGTCACTAGTTCTACCGGTCATCAAAGGTTACATGTTGGCAACCGAAGAGTGCCTTGAACAATTCATCACAGTTGTAGACAAAAGCAAGCAAACCAATCCAGAGTTTGAAGAATGACAAACACAAGATCAAAAAGTGTTAGAATGGTTGTTAAACTCCATGACAATAGACGTTGCCACACAACTGCTACATAGTGAAACATCCAAGTAATTGTGGGATGAAGCACAAAGTCTTGTTGGTGCTCCCACAAAGTCTCGCATCATGCACCTCAAATTTGAAAGGAGAGTTGAAGACAGAGGAATATGTTGTCAAAATGAAGAATCTTGTTGGCAAATGGAAGTTTGTAGGGACACCTATGTTAAAGTCTGATCTGATGATTCAAACACTAAATGGGTTGGACTCTGATTACAATCAAACTGCTTTGTTTCGAAAAATTTACGACAATTCTTTTAATTAAAAATACCTAAATATTTATTCATTTGAAATAATTAGTAACAACCACATTTATTTAATATTATTAAGAAAAAGTTTATTCAAAAACTAAAACAAAGTAAAAGCAATTATCCTTAACAGAAGGGAATCCACTTCTGTGTTTTTAGAATTCTTGTGCTTTTTAAAAGTTTGTGACAAAAGATTTAAAATAAACTTAGAAATATCGCGATAATTTTATTATTACAAAATTGTCTTGAAAAACCCATTTTACCCCACGTTCGCCACACATCAATACTCATCAAACTACTCTTGAATCTCTTCAAACTCATTAGTACATAAAATGTTGTTGTAATGGTCAGTTTTTTCCATCATCCACATCAAACGAAAGCTAAACATATGGAAAAATGGGTAAATCATATAACACTAACATATGTACTTATACGTAAGCATGCTTCTAAAATTATATGATCCACATGTAAACCGACCACTAAGGAAACTTCCACACCAGAAAAATCACTCATACAAATGAGAAAGCAAACCTGCCACTGAGGCAACTCCCACGAAGATGCATATCCATGACCTAACGATATATTATCAAAAAACTATATTCTCACACAACCCATTAAGAATCATGTCATATGCATTCAAAAAAAACTTTTTAAAATCATCGTTTTATTCACTTATCACTAAGATCATATACCGCACATTATAGACAAATAATCATAAAAATTATAACTTTCACCACATACATATAAAAATCGAAACTTAATTTCATATAAACTCTAAAAATTAAAACTTTAACATATATAACAAGAAGATTCAAAACTCCAACTCATATACATCATCAAAGTTAAAACTTTATCACACATATATATCAAAATTAAATCTTTATTTCATATTCATCATAAAAATTAAAACTTTATCACATATAACATGAAAATTCATACTTTACATTTATATCCATCATAAAAATTAAAACTTTAACACATATAACATAAAAATTTAAACTTTATTTCATATTCATCTTAAAAATTAAAACTTTATCATATATAACTTAAAAATCGTATAATACATATCAAATTCAACGTAAAAGATTGAAGTTTTATTATTTTAATCCATTAGTCTACATTTATTCCTTTTAAAAGGAAAACAATCACAAATATCAATTTCATGCTATTCCAACCAACTGTCTAACTATAATTTTTCTGGGAAAAAACCTTTACCTTGGCCGCTTTTCTTCCAAACACAAAGTTTTATAAACTCCTCTATTGAATAAATAATTCTTACTTACAACTTTATCAACTACAATAAGTCGAATAAGGCAAATAATTATCACACATAAATTAATATTGAAAGAAATATTTATAGGTCCTAATTATTTTAAATAATAAATTTAGAGGGTATTATAGGAAGCCGGCTGCAACACTTGAACAATCGTAGCACTCTCACATTGGAAAGGATCACACTTCAGAGGCATGAAAGGTGTCAGAGGAAAAATATCAAAAGCAATCTGCCAGGTATGCACCAAAGTTGGTCACACTATTGTACATGTTGGAACCAAGTTGGTTCTAAGCACTTAGGATTTTGATGTTTACAAAAGCACTTCATGTAATCTTATTTTGTACCTTGAATTACTATATTAAAATGCCACCAGAAGATGAAGTATCAGAGGATATAGCTCCAGAAGTCACCAGATAATGCATCCTGAAATTACCAGAGGATACACCAGGATGTCAAAACACCGCAAGAGGATATCTTTACTGGCCCAGATCAGAAGGAAGCAAAGTCCAGAAGGAGACTTGGACCAGACCAGAAGGAAGCCTGCCAGAGGAAGACTTGTTCCAGACCAGGAGATATCATAAGTCAGACTTAGTCCAGAAGTTATTCTGACTAGAAGATAGCCTGACAGTGAAATGATAAACAGTTCAGACTTGATCCAGACTTAGTCAAAGGATAAATTAATGGGTCCAGAACAAGAGATTTAATCCAGATTTGACCCAGACCAGAAGATAACATGATTTATAGTATGAAACTCAATCAAGATCAGAAGAAATGATGTTCAGATTGATCCAGACCTGATCCAGATCAAGAGGTAAATGTCCAGAATTAAATCTTCGTTGTCTAGAGTTAATTTCACTTCAATCCAGACCTAGTTCAGAATTGGTCCAGATTAGAGGGAAAAGGTTCAGATCAATGGTCAAGATTTAAGTATATGGCCTAGTGTTGGCCGAGATCAGAAGATCAGACCGTGGCCCAGTGTTGGCCGAGATCAGAAGATCAGACCATGGCCCAGTGTTGGCCGAGATCAGAGGATCATAATCTGTGGTCCAGCATTGGCCGAGATCAGAGGATCACAGCAGATCAGTTTGCAAGTCCATGTTGGCCGAGATCAGAAGATCAGAAAGTGTGGTCCAGGGTTGGCCGAAATCATAGGATCACAGCAGATCACTTAGTATGGCCCAGATGTGGATGAGAGCAGAAGATCAAAGGGTTCAGATTTAATCATGATGATAATCGGTGGAGATTTGATTAAATTTGATCAAAGTATTAAAAAGGATTTGATACAAAAATAAATTGAAGTCTTGTGGAATTCAGAAGTCTTGTTCCAGAATTAATTAAAGTCAGAATTGGTCAAAGTTATTTTTGAAAGGCAATCTGGAGCAGAAAAAGATATGTTTTTTATTTAAGAGAAACCCGATTGGACAAGTTATTTTTGCAAGAGAATCCAGCAAGATACAGCTCGAATTTAAGCTTGGAAGAGGCCCTAATCTGCATCTATAAAAGGAGGCTCAAGGTAGAAAACTTGGTATCGAAAATCACAAAAGAGTCGTACACTTCCAGAAGCAAACACTCGAGTTTTGTGATGGATGAAACTGCTGCAGCAGCCGCAACGGCGCGTCCTTCTGTGAAAAATAATGAAGATTTTATCAAAAGAATTGAAATCTAAAAATATTTGGTAATATACATCAAAAGACATTATGATAATTTAAAATTGAATCTGAAAAGAGAGAATGGAACTTATGAGAGTGAAACGAAGCGGAGAGAAGAGACCTCGCGGCTCTAGAAGCGGATTTGCAGAGATGTGAGGCCATCGTGATGAGTCGAAGCTGACGGCGATGAGAAATGTGATTGGTAATGTTAGGCTCTCTTCACTTCCTCTCACTTTGCTTGCTCTTCGCTCTTATTTATTCTTATTCCTTTTTGCAATTTCCTCATTTCTTTTATTTTTATTTTCAATTTGGAGGAATAAGGGTTTTGGGGCGGCAGCGGTTGACAAAAACCGCCGCAGGAACCGTCGCGATTTCGTGATTAGGGCAGTTATTCATGAACCATCGCAATCCAAGTGTCGCAAAACGGAAATTTTCTTGTAGTGCTTCCAGAAGCAAACACTCGAGTTTTCAGTGAGGTTAATTGTGAGTTCCAACTTTCCAAAAGTAAGCACTCGTGTTTTTCTTTCCCTTGTGTTAAATCTAAGTTGTTGAAGTAGAATCTACAATCTGAGGGAGTCAGAAGGGGTAGCAGATTACTTAGCAATTAGATTCAAGGCGTTGTAATTCCTTCTACAATCTGGGGTTGTCAGATTGGTAGGAGAAGACTTGACTTGAGAAGTCAAGGTGCTGTATTCCTCAAAAGTCTAGGATTGTTAGACTGTTTGAGAAGACTGACTTGGAGGGTCAGTGGTATTGTTGTAATTCAAGGTTTTGAATTAGTGAAATCCTTCAAAGTGAAGGGACTAGACGTAGCCTCGTTAACGGTGAACTAGTATAAAATTCTGTATTTTATTTTATTTTATATCCGCTGCTAACTTTGTTTGATTCATACATCAGGTTTTGTTATAAAACTGCAAAAACAGAAAAAGTATTCAAGTTAGTCAAATACAATTCAACCCATTCTTCTTGTGTTTGCACCTTCAATTGGCATCAGAGCTCGGTCTCAAGGCTGAGCACTTAACAGTGTTTGAGGAAAGGTCCAAGGGGTTCAACATGGCAGAATCCAAAGATGATTTGGGAGGCAACATCAACAGACCACCACTGTTTGATGGAGACAGGTTTGAGTATTGGAAGGACATAATGAGAAGTTTCTTCATGTCTCAGGATCCTGAATTATGGAAGCTGGTAGTCAAAGGATACACTGCACCTACTGTTCCAGGAGATCTAACTAAAGAAATGGACATGGAAGATATGAAACCAGACCAGAGCAAATTATTCAAACTGCATCACAAGTCCAAAAACATCATGATCAGTGCCATCACATTCAAGGAATTTGACAGATGCACAGATAAAGAAACAACAAAGAGCATATTCGACAGTCTGGTTCTGACCTATGAAGGAAGCCAGCAGGTTCAAGAAGCAATGGCTAACATACTGGTCAAACAGTATGAGATGTTCAAGGTGGAAGATGATGAAAACATTGATGGAATGTTCTGTAGATTCCAGACTTTGATATCTGGACTGAAGGTCTTGAAGAAAAGCTACACAACAGCAGATCATGTCAAGAAGATTATAAGAAGCTTACCAACCATGTGGAGACCAATGGTTACTACAGTTCAGCAAGCCAAAGACCTGAATAACTTAAAACTTGAAGATCTGATCAGCCCACTCAGGTCTCATGAAATAGAACTAGAAGCAGATGAACCAAAGAAGAAGAAGAATCTGGCCCTGAAGTCGAAACAGAAGAAAGCTGCAAGGGCAGCATCACAATCAGAGGACAGAGACAGTGACTGTGATGATATGGCTTACTTAACCAAACAGATGGTTAAGATATGGGAAAACAAGAAGAGGAGAAGCTTCAAGAAGAAACATAACAACAAAGGAAAGGAAGAATCTGACAAGAAAATCATCATCTGTTATGGATGCAATGAACCTGGACATATCAAGTCAGAATATCCAAATCTGGAAAAAGGCAAACATCACAAGAAGAGTTCCAGATTCAGAAAGAAGGGTCTAATGGCATCCTTGGATGCATCTGAATCAGAAGAAGAATCGTCTGATGAAGAAGAAGTAGAAACAGCAATGATGGCATACATCAGGTCTGCTTTTGGATCTCATAAAGGCACAATTTCAGGAAGGAAAGCAGGCATAAGGAAGAATGATCGAAACAGTCATTTAGGCAAGTTTGGAAGCACATCAGAGGAAGCAATTTTGGCTTTGATGGCTCATTCCAACTCAAGTTCTGGATACAGCTCAGGCTCTGGAACAGAATCAGAAGATGAAGACAGTGAGGTATTTTCTGATCTCACTAGATCTGATTTAATTGAGGCTTTAAAAGACTTTTTAAATGCAAACAATAAGATGTCTTTAAAACTGAAAACTCTTAGGGAAGATAAGAAAAATATAACCAAAGAAGTCCAAGTTTTAAAGAATCGAAATTCTGAGTATGCAACTGAAAACAAGGATTTTAAAACTGAAGTTGCAAGACTCAAATCTGAAAACCAAACTCTCAAAAGTAATATTTGTTCCACTTCCAAAACTATTTGTGAATCTGATATGCATGAACAATTTTTTCAAAACTTTATTTCTAATGGAATGGAAAGAAATAAATATGCATCTATGATTTATGGAAACAATAACAGTGGAAAGAGAGGTCTTGGTTTTACAGTAACTATTGCTGAAACTAAAGTTTTTCACTCTGATATTTTATGTATTGTTTGTGCTAAGAAAGGTCACTCTGAATTATCTTGTCCAATGGTAAAATCTGAACAAGATCAGAGAGTTGTTAAGACTAACAAACCTAGACCCAATTAGTTCTGGGTACCAAAAGATCAAATTGTCTATGTTGCAGATATTCTGAGCAACCATAAGGAGACACCAACAATGGTGCCTAGACAATGGATGTTGGCAATGCACAAGCAGAAGAAGGTTTATGTTCCTGCTACAACCAGACAAAGGCAATCTGAGTCTGATGGAAGAAGGTCTGGTCAACGCAACCAGAATCAGAATTGGAACCAGAATCAGAACTGGAACCAGAATCAAAACTGGAACCAGAATTAGAACATGAACTGGAACCAGAACCAGAACTAGAACCAGTATCAGAAGCACTGAAATTGGAACCAGAACCAACACTGGAACCAGAACCAGAACTGGAACCAGTATCAGAAGCACAGAAACTAGAACCAGAATCAGAATCAGTACTGGAACCAGAACTAGAACCAGAATCAGAATAGGAATTATCAAAATCACCAGAATTACCAGATTCATCAGAACCACCAGATTCACCCAAATCACCAGAATCATCAAGCTTATCAGAATGACAGGATTCACCAAAATTACCAGAACCAAAAGATGTTCCAGAATCATCAGAGGAACATGGTTTATCGACCAAAGCAGAATCAAGGAAACTGCTTAAACATGCCAGAAGCAGAACTGGCTCTGATGGCTCGAATAGAAGCTGAGTCTGAGTCTAACTCTGACTCTGATTCTGACAGAGAAAAAGCAAGGTTTGATCAGCAACACAAAGCTTGGTATCTTGACATTGGATGCTCCAAATACATGACAGGAGACAAGTCCATGTTTCTAAATCTGACTATGAAGAATGGAGGCAAAGTTTCCTTTGGAGCAAACCAGAAAGGTCAGATTATTGGTACAGGAACTGTTGGTAACACTTCTTCTTCCCTGTCTATTAAAAATGTTTTGTTAGTTAAAGGGCTAAAACATAATCTTCTGAGCATAAGTCAATTAAGTGATTGCAATTATGATGTTATCTTTAATCAAAAAACTTGCGAAGCTATTAGTCAACTTGATGGGTCGGTTTTATTTACTGGCACTAGGAAGGATAATGTTTATAAAATTGATCTGTTCAGTCTTGCTAAGCAATAGGTTAAATGCTTATTGTCTGTGAGTGAGCAGAATCTGATTTGGCACAAAAGGTTAGGGCATGCAAACCCTAGGCTTATATCCGAATTGAGCAAACTCCAGTTGGTAAGAGGGTTTCCCAAGGTAAGTTACAAAACTGAGATTATGTGTGAAGCATGTCAAAGAGGTAAACAAACTAAAAGCTCTTTTTAAACTAAAAAATGTGTTTCTACCTCTCAACCACTTGAACTGCTTCACTTAGATCTGTTTTGTCATGTTCAAACAGCTTCTCTCGGTGGTAAGAAATATGGTTTTGTGATTGTTGATGATTACTCAAGGTGGACTTGGGTAAAAATTTTAAAGAACAAAGATGAATCTCACAAAGTATTTATTTCTTTTTGTAAGCAAGTTACGAATGAATAGGGTATTAAGATCATAACCATCAAAAGTGATCATGGAGGTGAATTCGATAACAAGTATTTTGAAGAATCCTGTGATGAGAATGGCATCTCTCACAACTTCTCATCCCCCAGAACACCTCAACAGAATGGAGTGGTAGAAAGGAAGAACAGATCACTGCAGGAGATGGCCAGAACCATGCTGAATGATATGAAGGTTGCCACCAACCTTTGGGCAAAAGCTGTCAACACAGCTTGCTACATTAAGAATAGAGTCTACATCAGGTCCATCTTAAATAAAACTCCTTATGAACTGTGGAAAGGTAAGAAACCTAATATTTCCTACTTTAAGCAATTCGGTTGCATTTGTTTTATGTTGAACACTAAAGACAATCTAGCTAAGTTTGATTATAGATCTCAAAAGTGTACCTTTATTGGTTACTCTGAGAGATCGAAAGCTTATAGAGTGTTTAACAAAAAAATTAACACTGTGGAAGAATCAATCCACATTAAGTTTGATGATAAACAGCTTGACTCTCAAAAGTCAAAGCAAGATGAACCAGAGGCACAGGAACCAGAAGCTAGACCTGCAGCAGAATCTGAGAAAGATCAAGATGAAGAAGAACATGTTGACTCTGAAGACAAGTTAGAGGGAAAGAATGGATGGAAGTACAAGTCTTCATATCTAGAAACTCTCTTATTGGCAGTGCAGCAGAACCTTTAAAGACCAGATCATCAAGTAGAGAAACCAGTCTATTTGGTTTACTCTCAACAATTGAACCAAGCAATGTTGATGAGGCTTTGGCAGAAGAAGGTTGGATACTTTCAATGCAAGAAGAGTTGAATGAATTCCAAAGGAATGATGTTTGGAATCTGGTATCCAGACCAAACAAAAACATTATTGGAACCAAGTGGGTGTTCAGGAATAAACTCAATGAAAAGGGTGAAGTGGCAAGGAACAAAGCTAGACTAGTAGCTCTAGGATACAGTCAACAGGAAGGTATCGATTACACTGAGACATTTGCTCCAGTGGCCAAGTTAGAAGCAATTAGAATTCTGTTATCATTTGCTGCTAATAACGATATAATTCTGTATCAAATGGATGTTAAAAGTGCATTTTTAAATGGCTATATAAGTGAGGAAGTCTATGTCAAACAGCCCCCTGGATTTGAAAATTCTGATTTTACAGACCATGTTTTTAAACTTAAGAAATCTTTATATGGTTTAAAACAAGCACCAAGGGCATGGTATGATATACTTAGTAACTTTATGCTTAAGAATGAATTTGATAGAGGCCAGATTGATAATACTCTATTTAGGAAATCCATTAAAAATGATATTTTAATTATTCAAGTTTATGTTGATGATATCATCTTTGGACTACTAATGGCACTTTGTGCAAGGAGTTTTCTGACCTAATGCAGAAAGAGTTCCAAATGAGCATGATGGTAGAACTTAAGTTCTTCCTGGGAATTCAGATTCACCAAGGTAAATCAGGTATACTCATTCACCAATCTAAATACACTAAAGAACTTCTTAAAAAGTTCAAAATGAGTGAATGTAAGCCTATGGCCACCCCCATGCACCCAACCTGCTCACTTGAGAAACATGAAACCAGCCAAAAGGTAGACCAGAAAACATACAGAGGTATGATTGGATCCCTTCTTTATTTAATTGCTTCTAGACGTGACATCTTGTTTAGTGTTTGTGTCTGTGCCCGTTTTCAAGCTGACCCTAGGGAATCCCATTTAACTGCTGTCAAACGAATTCTGAGATACCTTAAAGGAACCACCAACCTTACCCTGTTATACAAGAAAACCCCCACCTACAAACTCAGAGGTTTTTGTGATTTCGACTATGTTGGAGACATGCTGGAAAGGAAAAGTACAAGAGGCAACTGCACATTCTTAGGTGATAATTTGATCTCTTGGTCAAGCAAAAGACAAAGCACCATTGTCATGTCAACAGCTGAAGCTGAGTATATATCAGCAGCAGGATGCAGCTCACAGTTAATCTGGATGAAACATCAACTTGAAGATTACAACATCTTTGAAACCAAGATCCCTTTGTTATGTGATAACACTTCAGTCATAAACCTAACCAAGAACCCGATCTTACACTCTAGAGCCACACACATTGAAATAAAACACCATTTCATTAGGGACCATGTTCAAAAAGGAACTTTAAGCATCCATTTTGTGGACATTGATCATCAATGGGTTGACATCTTCACCAAAGCATTACATGAAGACAGGTTCGAGTTCATCAAGAAACATCTCAACATTGTCTCCATATTTGACTAGCTCAAGTAATCTTCTTAGGAATTTTTAATTTTCTTGTAATTTTAATTTTATGACTTTTATTTTTTGTTTTTAATTTCTGTACTTTGTAAAGAAAAAACAAAAATACAAAAATAGTAGGACCTCTTTTTGGCTGATGACAAAAAGGGAGAAAGAGAGAAAAAGGAGAAATAATTAGAAAATGAGAGATAAAAAGAAAGGAGGAGCGAAAAAGAAAGAGATGAAAAGAGAAGGAGTTGAAAAGGAGAAGAAACAGGGAGAGAGAAAAATAAAGAGAGAAAAGGAATGAGTGAAAAGAGAAGGAGTTCAAAAGGAGAAGAGAAGAAAAGAAATAGTGATTCAAGAAGGAGTTGAAAAGGAGAAGAAAAAGTCAGTATTAGACTTAGGGGGAGAGATTGGTCTGAGGGGGAGTATTTCAAGCACTTCGGGTTATAAACTAGCAAAATAAGTTAAGGTTTTGTCATCATCAAAAAGGGGGAGATTGTTGGAACCAAGTTGGTTCTAAGCACTTAGGATTTTGATGTTTACAAAAGCACTCCATGTAATCTTATTTTGTACCTTGAATTACTATATTAAAATGCCACCAGAAGATGAAGTTATCAGAGGATACAACTCCATAAGTCACCAGATAATGCATCCTGAAATTACCAGAGGATACACCAGGATGTCAAAACACTACCAGAGGATATCTTTACTGGCCCAGAACAGAAGGAAGCAAAGTCAAGAAGGAGACCTGGACCAGACCAGAAGGAAGCCTGCCAGAGGGAGACTTGTTCCAGACCAGGAGATATCATAAGTCAGACTTAGTCCAAAAGTTATTCTGACCAGAAGATAGCCTAGCAGTGAAATGATAAACAGCTCAGACTTGATCTAGACTTAATCAGAGGATAAATTAATGGGTCCAGCACAACAGATTTAATCCAGATTTGACCCAGACCAGAAGATAACATGATTTAGAGTATGAAACTCAGTCAAGATTAGAAGAAATGATGTTCAGATTGATCCAGACCTGATCCAGATCAAGAGGTAAACGTCCAGAATTAAATATTCTTTGTCCAGAGTTAATTTAAGTTCAATCGAGACCCAGTTCAAAATTGGTCCATATCAGAGGAAAAAGGTTCAGATCAATGGTCAAGATTTAAGTATATGGCCTAGTGTTGGCCGAGATCAGAAGATCAGACCGTGGCCCAGTGTTGGCCGAGATCAGAAGATCAGACCGTGGCCCAGTGTTGGCCGAGATTAGAAGATTAGACCATGGCCCAGTGTTGGCCGAGACCAGAGGATCAGAATATGTGGTCCAGCATTGGCCAAGATCAGAGGATCACAGCAGATCAGTTTGCAAGTCCAGGTTGGCCGAGATCAGAAGATCAGTAAGTGTGGTCCAAGGTTGGTCGAAATCAGAGGATCACAACAGATCACTTAGTATGGTCCAAATGTGGATGAGAGTAGAAGATCAAAGGGTTCAGATTTAATCATGATGATAATCGGTGGAGATTTGATTAAATTTGATCAAAGTATTAAAAAGGATTTGATACAAAAATAAATTGAAGTCTTGTGGAATTCGGAAGCTATTGACGGGAACAAAGATTTGTTCCAGAATTAATTAAAGTCAGAATTGGTCAAAGTTATTTTTGAAAGGCAATCTGGAGCAGAAAAAGATATGTTTTTTATTTAAGAGAAACTCGATTGGACAAGTTATCTTTGCAAGAGAATCCAGCAAGATACAGCTCGAATTTAAGCTTGGAAGAGGCCCTAATCTGCATCTATAAAAGGAGGCTCAAGGCAGAAGACTTAGTATCGAAAATCACAAAAGAGTCATACACTTCCAAAAGCAAACACTCAAGTTTTCAGTGAGGTTAATTGTGAGTTCCAGCTTTCCAGAAGCAAGCACTCGTGTTTTTCTTTCTCTTGTGTTAAATCTAAGTTGTTGAAGTAGAGTCTACAATCTGAGGGAGTCAGAAGGGGTAGCAGATTACTTAGCAATTAGATTCAAGGCGTTGTAATTCCTTCTACTATCTGGGGTTGTCATATTGGTATGAGAAGACTTGACTTGAGAAGTCAAGGTGCTGTATTCCTCAAAAGTCTAGGTTTGTTAGACTGTTTGAGAAGACTGACTTGGAGGGTCAGTGGTATTGTTGTAATTCAAGGTTTTGAATTAGTCAAATCCTTCAAAGTGAAGGGACTGGACGTAGCCTCGTTAACGGTGATCCAGTATAAAATTCTGTGTTTTGTTTTATTTTATATCCGTTGCTAACTCTATTTGATTGATACATCAGGTTTTGTTATAAAACTGCAAAAACAGAAAAAGTATTCAAGTTAGTCAAACACAATTCAACCCCCTCTTCTCGTGTTTGCACCTTCAGTACAATGTTACTATTGTTTTGATAACTCTACTCAGGAATTTATCAATCAGTAGAAGGGAAAAATAGCAGTGCATTCATAACTTTACCCTACAATGGACAACACTATGAATGGTACTTTGACAATGGTGCTAGCAACCATGTGACTCACCAAACTGACATGTTCCAAGATCTCACTGAGCACAATGGTAAGAATTCCTTAATGATTGGTAATGGTAGAAGTTAAAAATTGTTGCTTTAGGTTCAACCAAACTTAAAAACCTAAACATGCATGATGTCCTATATGTACCTGAAATCACCATAAATATATTAAGTGTGTCTAAGTTAACTGCTGACAATAATATCATTGTTGAATTTGATGTTGCATGTTGCTTTGTGAAGGGCAAGCTAACAAGGAAGGCTTTTCTAAAAGAGAGACTTAAAGAAGGTCTATATCAAGTTTCAAATGCCAGCTCCCGTTCCAATAAAGACTCATGTACCTACATGTCTGTCAAAGAAAGTCGGGACAAAAAGGTTGGACACCCTAACAAGAAAGTCCTAGATAAAGTGTTGAAACATTGTAATGTGAAGACCTCACCTATTAATAAATTTAAGTTTTGTGAAGCTTGTCGATTTGGTAAACTACATAGGTTGCCCTTTAAGTCATCTAGTTCTCATGCTCAAGAATCCCAAGAGTTGATTCACACTGATGTATGAGGTCTTGCACCAATAATATCAAAATCTAGTTTTAAGTATTAGGTCCACTTTGTTGGAACCAAGTTAGTTTTACACTTAAAGTTTTAATGTTAACAAAAGCATTTTATGAGAATAAATTATTTGACTTTGAAGAAGTATGCCACCAGAGGATGACGTCACCAGAGGAAAAAATTAGAGGATATCATCAGAGGCAAAAATCAGAAGATATCATGAGAGGCAAAGTTCAGAGGATATCATCAGAGGATATCATCAGAGGCAAGAATTAGAGGACATCATCAGAGGATACCATCTGAGGCAAACATCAGAAGAAGACATGGTCCTGATCAGAAGAATACATGGTCCAGATCAGAAGAATACATGGTCCAGATTCGAAGAAGAGCTGATTCAGATTCGTAGAAGACTTTATTCAAATTCAAAGAAGACTTCATTGAAATTTGAAGGAGATCTGATCAAAGTCTGAAGAAGATTTAATTTCGATTTGAAGAAGAATTGGTTTAAATTTAAAAAGGAACAGAATTGGGTTGAAGAATTTTGAAAAGAAATCTAAGCAAGATACAATTCAAAATTAAATGTGAACCAAGTGAAAGCCCATATCTCAACTATAAATAGAGGCTTCAGGTTGTAGAAGAAATCATTGAAAAATAGAAAAACTCAAGCTTAAAATCCAAATTCATTTTAGAGTTCCAGAAGCAACTACTCAAGAGAGTCATCGTTATAATCAGCTTTCCAGAAGCAACTACTCAAGAGAGTCATCGTTATAATCAGCTTTCCAGTAGCAACTACTCAAGTTCCAAACCTTTGTATCAAACCCGATAGTGGTGTAAGTTCCTTCTTCAATCTAGGGTTGTCAAATTGGTATGATAAGACTTGGCTTGTAGAGTCAAGGTGGTGTAAGTTCCTTCTTCAATCTGGGGTTGTTAGATTGGTAGGAGAAGACTTGGCTTGTAGGGTCAAGGTGTTGTTGTTTCTCAAAAGTCTAGGGGTGTCAGGCTATTTGGGAAGACTGGCTTAGAGGGTTAGCTGTTGTGTAATTCAAAGTGTTTGAATTAGTGGATTAAAGCCTTCTGAATGAGGGATCTGGATGTAGCCAAGTTAATGGTGAACCAGGATAAATCTATGTGTCCAAATACTTATGCTTTTATTATTTGCTGCTGCTGAGTCTGATTGCTTCTTCCCCAAATAATTTATATCAACTTTCATCAAATCAGCAAAAAGTATTCAACTTTGGAAACACAATTCAACCCCCCTTCTCGTGTTTGCACCTTCACACTTTATTGATGATTTTAGAAGATTCACATGGATTTATCCTTTGAAATATATATGCTTTTATCAAATTCAAAAACATGATAGAGAATAAATTTAACAAAAGGATAAAAGTTTTTCAATGTGATGGTGGTGGTGAATTTAAACATGTACAAAAGGTCTGCTTAGAAGCAGGCATTCAATTCAGAATGTCCTGCCCTTATACCTCTCAGCAAAATGGTAGAGTTGAGAGAAAGCACAAACATATTGTTGAACTAAGCCTAACCATTGTTGCTCTGAAGTAGAAATGTCACTTTACAAGGAATGAGATTTGAATTATAAAGTTTTCTTTTAAAGATTTCCCTATTAAAACATAAAATAACTCAAGATTGATCTTGGTTAAGAAAACAGAAAACGGAGAACGTTCTTGGTTCTGGAAACAGAAATAGGAGAACGTTTTTGGTTAGTTTTAAAAGGTAGAATGATCTTGATAGTAAAAGTAGAAAATAGAGAACGTTTTAGAAAACGGAGAACGTTTTTGGTTTTGTTTAAAAACATAATTTGATTTTTAACTAAGTAAATGGAAGACTAAAAGTAAACAGAGATAAGGAAGAGAAATCACACAATGATTTTATCCTGGTTCACCCAACTCGGGCTATGTCCATTCCTCAACACCGTGAGATTTTCCACTAAGTGTTAAAAACAAAGAACCTTCTTGGTTTTACAACACCTAGTCCAGATCAGCCTTGATTTGTCACAATCGTCAATCCTTTCCACCCAGAAAGAGATTCAATCAGGTTACCTATCAACCCTTGATAGGATTTTTATAACTCACCTTTTAACCTTAAAAGGATTTTTCTAAACAACTCACTCAAGCTATAAACAATCCTTATAGTGTTGAGTTTACACAATAATGATTAAAGTGTTTGACAGAATCTGTTTAATCTCAACTTTTGTTTGAGGTTAAATTCTTTACAAGATCTTTTAGTAAACTACTGATAATGAATTCGAAACTAAATGTTACCAATTCTTGTGAGACTTTCAAGTATGAATGTGAGTGATTGATGATCTTTCTTTTGCACTTGAATGTCGTGATTTCCATTGAGCTGTGAGGTTCCTTTTATAGACATTTGACGAGGTCCATGTCAACTCAATGCTATCGTTTGAGGGGGTTCGCTTGGTCAAGGGGCAGATTAAAATAATCAGTCTTTAATTTAAGACTATTGACTGAACTTTTTCCCTTTTTGACTTTAAGAATTTCTAGTCTTTGTTCATTCTCTTTCTTCTGATCTGTACAATGTTTGAAGGTTACTTGATCACGAGAATATGTGTCATAATGTAATGCTGGAGTCTCAAGAAAGTTCTTGGTCTGTGCTTCAGAAGCCGGAGAAAGTTCTAGTTATGTGTGACAGAAACTGGAGAATGTTCTGGAGTCTAGAGAATGATCATTTTCAACTGATTTTGTCAATATGTCTTTATTCAAATCTTTTTTCCTTAGATCTTTTAGAGTACTTCTTTCGCTATTATTAAGGTTGTATATTGTAACACCCCGAGTTTTAAACAGCGCGAGTGTATTTTTTTTTCAACCGAAATAAATAAAAGAATTTTCAGAATAAATTCAAAAGAATTAAAATAAAATAAAATTTAGTCATCTCATAAAATAATACATCTTAAATTCAAATGACAAGAATAATTAAATAATTACATCGTAAATATAACTAAGTAATTTAATTTTGGGAATTAATACTTTTAATACAACAAACGGTAATATGTCAACAAAAGTTAGTGTCATAATATCTCCAAAGACATCCGGATTGCGGCCCACCAAAATACTATCAGAGTGCGGAAAAATATACAATTATCCCAAATAAATAATTACATCCACTGAGCTCAAGACCTTATACAACAAGTCTAAACTGATCATGCACTAAAGCTACAGTAGCAAGGGTTCCCTCCACATTCTATACAAGTCTCGTCTGACTCCGCGGCTCGCCTCGATGTGACGTCCTCCTCCTCATCATACAGGGAAGGATCAGTCTCCTCCGAAGTTAGATCTACCCATGATCTCGCTTAGGCAGTTCCGAAATCTCAAAGCAATCATCTACTATTCTAGACGGACCCAGAATATCAACTGCTGCTAGTGTCGGTCCTTTATTCTTCTCTCCCGCCTCGGATTCACGCAAAACATTTCCAGCTACTGGGTTAGGAGTCACCACACCTACTGTGGCCTCCGTCTCAACCCCTACAGTCGGACCCTTCGCATCCGCAAAAACCCCATACTCCTCCAATATCAGTCTGGAAGGTACCGGAAAGTCAATCCTCGCGTGAGTGTGCTCTACGTAAGCCACTGCCTCGTCGATCCTGCACGTCCTCGTCAATCTCCCCGTGTAAGTAGCCCTGCTTGAGACGGGGTCATACACCCAAGCAGTAGGCAAGTGACGGTCAATGAAATCTAGCGACGCTTCCGTCGTCTGTGTACCCATCAGTGGTACGGGTTTGGGGATCTGAGGGCAAAGCCCAATTTCCACAATAACAGTAAAGGGTCACCAACCGAAATTAACAATTACTACATAACAATTATTTCAAATATCAAATACTTTCATGGCATGTTTAAATGATATGACAACAGTAATGATGAAGTATGCTTACCTATTAAATATATACATAACATCTTTGCTAAATAGTCGTTTTACATATTAATCATATTGCAAGTACAACCAAAAATCAGCAATTACTAACACCCATTTGACACTTAGAATTCATAAGATACTGGCAACCCTTGGTTTCCACTCATCAACTCATTTTCAAATATGACTCACAGTCAACCATCCCGATGCAATATGGAAATGCCAATGTACACAACTCTTGGAATTACCAAGGTGCAGTCTCTCACGGACCAACACGATTTTACAAATAGAATGGACCGTCTAATACACACGGAACCATTCCATAGCCCGAATAGAATAGACCGTCTAATACACGCGGAACTATTCTATAACCTATGGTTACTACTTAACTTCGCGACCCATTACGGTCACCGCATCAACTCTGTGGCCCATCGCGGTCACCACCTGACTATGCAATGCATGGACTTGCTATGTTTTCTCTTCACTGAAAACAGTATGCAAAACCAATCTGAAATCCAGACACTCCATCATCACCTCAAACCATCTCAAATCATCTCAAACCATCTCAAAAACTTCATATAAGTTTGTCATATACCTTCCAAATGTTTCCCAACTCTTTAAGTGCATAAATCAATGTTTAAAATAGAGTTTTTGAAAAAAAATCAATCTGTATTCGAATACGGAGTCCTTGTATTCGAATACAGATGCCAAAACAGTGAAAAATCAGCATCTCTGTATTTGAATACGAGGTTGTCGTAGTCGAATACAAATGCAAAAACAGTGGCAAAAATCATGTATTTGTATTCGAATACAGAGTGTCGTATTCGAATACGACATTCAAAATTTGAATAAAAACTGGATACGACATTCAAAATTTGAATAAAAACTGGAAATTTACAGGAATGTATTCGAATACACTAGTACCGTATTCGAATACACCTTCGAAAACAGTAAGATTTTCTAGAAAACTTCAACACGTTTTCAAACTCTTTTCTTTGAGAAACCAACACAAACACCAAACATAATCACAGCTTCTTTAACCACAAAACCCTGAACATGCTCAACACATATAACTGATTCTACTCATCAACACAACAACAATAACATCATCAATGCATCAACCAAAGCAGCAACAACACAAAACATCAACAACAGCATCAACAGCATGCATTTTCATCATTCATAACCACATGCAAGGCAGTTTCAGTATAAAAAACAACAAAAACATCATCAATGCATCAACCAAAGCAGCAACAACACAGAACATCAACAACAGCCTCAACAGCATGCATTTACAGCCCTAAATGCAATCTAGAAAGTTAGAAGGTGCCCCTTACCTTAGTTACGTTTACTTGTTCATTTACATTACCGCGACAAAAGCCGGCGGCAACACTTCCGCTCGCGTCGTCACTACGAAAGTTAGTTCTTTAGCACTGTGAAGATGAGAGGAACGACTTTCCTTCTTGGCACTTTCTATTTCGATGCTTGGATTTCCAAGTAATTTGACTTTTGAGTATCTCTCTTTTGTTACCACCAACACAAAACAATTTGCAAAGAAGAGAAGGAAGGAGAAGAAGGTTCATGGCTAGTGAGGGAAGGAAAGGAAATGTTTCTGATTTCTTTTCTTGCCTTTCACTTCTATATATATATAAGCAGATATCCTTGCCACCTCACACATAATACATATTAATATTATAATATTACATGACCATCAATTAACTAACTACTCCTGTCGTAATTAACAGATAACATCTTAATTAACTGTCCGATATTTAATTGCTCGTAATTAAATTAATTTATCCTTCGTCCAATAATTTTAATCCATCTCAAAATAAATATTTATATATATATGTAAAATATACATATATTAAATATTTTACAAACATTCCAAAATTACACTTGATATTAATCCATAGTTTATTTTAAATTTAAGGGTCTTACATATATCCCTTGTATATGTAATGGTAATCCATTCGAAATAAGCATGATCTTTCCTTGCATAAAAATTTGGTTCAAATAGTCTTGATGAAGTAAAAAAAAAATCATGGAGAACGTTCTTGGTTTTTCCAGAAAAAGTCCAGAACGTTCTTGATTCTTGGCAGTCCATTTGTAGTTTATTCTTTAAACTGATTTTTCTTGCTTTTGCTTAGTACCTATCTTGGATTAATACACTTAAATACACATGTTAAATAACACATAATTTAGAATCATAATTAGAGTCTTTAATTAATCTTTGTTTGTTTTCATCAAAACAATTAATTGAGATTTTGTCTTAACAGGCTCAAGCTAATATGCCCCTATGTTATTGGTGGGAAGCTAAATTGTTTATCTGATAAATAGATTGTCTTCAACCATTGATCAAAATGCATGTCCCTATTCCCTGATCAACAAGAAGGAACTAGACTATAGTGTCCTCAAACCTTTTGGTTGTGCTTGTTATCCTTGCCTCAAACCTTGCAATATTCATAAACTTCAGTTCCACACAACCAGGTGTGTATTCTTGGGATATAGCAACTCACACAAAGGATACAAGTGCATCAAATCACATGAAGAACCTTTGTCTCAAGACATGTATTGTTTAATGAGGAACATTTTCCTTTTCATGATGTATTTCTTGACACAAGAAATATATTGAAAAGACTAACTCAAAATGTATCTAACTTGTTTCCTCTTGATCCTGCAAGTGGCACAAACAACAACATTGGTGACCCTAAAAATGACCCAGCTATTCATGAAGAAGAAATCTCACACGCCTCAAGCACCATTCAATTAAGTGAAGATCAATAAGATCCTAGTGACAGCGTCTCTAACATTGGTGAGAACACTACATTTAGAGAAGAAGAAGACAACAATGGTTCAATTGACATAGTGGAGAGAAACAGTCAAATTGAACCTGAAGTTGGAGCAAGCAGTCAAGATAACAACACCAAGACACATCAGATGCGCACCAGCAGCAAAGATGGGATTCATAAGCCAAAACAACCATATATAGGGCTGACAGAAGCACAAATAGAAGACAAAGAGCCATATGACATTAGAGAATCTCTCAGTAGACCCCAATGGAAAGAAGCAATGGACAAAGAATTCAATGCTCTAGTGTCCATCCGAACCTGGACATTAGAGCCATATGAAGACCATGAAAACATTATTGACTCAAAATGGGTGTTCTAAACAAAGTATAAGGCATATGGCTCAATAGAGAAGAAGAAAGCAAGACTGGTTGCCAAGGGCTTCCAACAAACAACCGACCTTCACTATGAGGAAACATTTAGTCCTGTTGTCAAATCTAGTACAATGAGGATCATCCTATCCATTGTTGTGTACTTCAATTGAGAGGTAAGGCAACTAGATATAAACAATGCATTTATTAATGGCTATCTCAAGGAAATTGTCTTTATGCATCAATCAAAAGGATATTTAGACTCGATTAAGCCTGATCACATATGCAAACTATCAAAAGCAATATGTGGCATGAAGTAGGCTCTCATGGCCTGGTTTGACAGCTAGAAAAATGCTCTAGTGAACTGCGGCTTTCAGAACACCAAAAGTGACTCATCTCTCTTCATGCATAGAGACACAAATCACGCCACATTCCTTCTAATTTATGTAGATGACATAATTGTGACAGGCAGCAAAACCAAGTTCCTAGAATCTTTCATCAATCAACTCAACATTGTGTTCTCCCTAAAGGATCTTAGTCATCTACACCACCTTTTAGGTATTGAAGTTCAAAGAGATGCAAATGGAATGTATCCAAGGCAATCAAAATACATAGGTGATATACAAAGGAAATTCAAAATGGAGAAAACATCAATTTGTCCAACACCTATGATAACAAGAAGACAGTTTACAAATGAAGGAGAACCAATGGCTGAACCAACCATGTATATGCAGGCCATAAGTGCACTACAATACTTGACAAACATTAGGCCTGATATTGCCTTTGCAGTCAACAAACTTAGCCAATACATGAGCTCTCCTAGCATAGATCACTAGCGAGGGATAAAGAGGATACTAAGATATGTCCAAGGTACAATCAACTTCTGCTTACACATCAAGCCATCTACAGATTTAGATATAGTAGAGTTCTCATATACTAATTGGGCCACAAGTGTGGATGACAAGAAATCCATGGTAGGGCAATGTGTATTCCTAGGAAAATCATTGATTTCATGGTCCTCAAGAAAACAAAAGGTTGTGTCTAGGTCTAGTACATAGTCTGAATATCGTGCTCTACCTGACCTTGTAGCTGAGATAGCTTGAGTCAGATCCCTCCTAAGTGAACTAATATTACCATTACCTAGGAAGCCAATCTTATGGTGTGATAACTTGAGTGCCAAGTCACTGGCCTCTAATCTAGTCATGCATGCCAGATCCAAACACATTGAGATCGATGTTCATTACATGCGTGATCAAGTCTTACAAAATGAAATCACTGTGGCATATGTGCCTTCAGCTGATCAGATAGCAGATTGCTTGAATAAGCCGCTCACTTACACGAGATTCAACATGTTGAGATACAAACATGGGGTGATTCTTGCACCATCAGTTTGAGGGGCAGAATTAGAGAAAGGATCAAGACACGATCCCTTGATTCTTTCATTACCATAACTCCCTTGACCGTAACGGTTTACGAAATTATATAAGTCAATGGCCCTATTTATTCATGTAATTATTCATCGTTGTGTATATTTAAGACAATGTGTGAATGAAATATACAGAACATTCCTGATAATTCTAACTAATATAAGAATGTAAATCTTATTTTGGTTTAATTATTTTCCTTAACCTTGTGTTTTTATGAACAATGTATGTCTCTTTTGTTCCAAAAGTGGTTTTTTGTTGGTCGTTTAGAGGAACTGGGGAGCTCTTTTAAGCTGATCCTTGTGTGTTCTCTTGTTTCCTTTTTAGTTTCTGCGAGGTTTATTCTTGAAACTATTACTTTTGTATTTCACTTTTCTTCAATAAATATATGGTAGCTTCTTCTCCCACCCCCCCAATGCTCTCCAAATTGACAAATCCGAATATGTTTTTTTGTCAAAATACACCTCCAGGTTGGTCAATGCTCTCCATTCAATGGCCTTGTTTTTTGTTAATTAAAGACTTTTGAGAACATAAGGGGATGAAAGAAGAAGCTACCTAAATATTTTTAGAAAAAAAAGAAAATTAATCTTTAAAAGATACTCAGTGCTGCTATTAAAGACAATGGTAAGTTAATGTGGTATGTAGAATACATTATATAGAATTTTTAATGAGGTATCATAGATAATAATAATATACCATAACTAATATTAAAAAGGTTTTGCAGAGTACCTTGTCTTATTACAGCATGTGCAGGGTAGTACTAGTACTAAGTCTATGGGCTTTATTACTCCTATAAATCTGTCATAAAAGTGACTTGTTCCATCCGGAAAAGAAGAGACTTTACTTGTTTCTTAGCCAAAGTAGAGATGGGTTGATAGATTTTAAATGGACACAGACACTATGCATGCAGTGATAGAAATGTTTATGTTTGAAATTGGAATCTGTCTAATTGGTTGTAGTTTTGTTTTGCCTAATATCTGGCTTCAGTTGCCCCTTTCTGTTTCCTGAAATGAGGTGTATCAGATGTTCTGTTTTTTATATTAGTGGTAATGCAACTGAATTTTAAGCTTTTGAATTTGATGGAAGCTTAGTAGAGATTGAGATTTTTTTTGAATATGCATGCAATCAGTGGCTCAGATGAAGAAAAGATATCTGCTGCTACCATTCTTTGTGGGGCATCTCTAGTACGTGGGTGAAATGTCCAGGTGATCTCAACATCAACAATATTGTTTGTCTTTCTCATAATCTGAAAACCTTTTTCTTTCATAATTATAATGATTCTCTTTGTTTGTAGGAACATGTCTTTTTCATCATAAAATTGCTTTCACCTCCAGTTCCTCCTAAATTGTATTTGTTTGCTCAGTCATTGACATCTACAACTTCAGGAAGCAGCAATTCATCTGGTTCTTGACAGAAGAAATCGTATCTCTTCTAATTCTTTCTTTTAGAGATATAGCAAGTGGTGGGTTGGCCAAGGGTGAAGCACACAAGCTAAAGAAGACTAAATATGGAACGAGATAAGGACAGGTTTTCTCTTGCTGCATCAATGACACGTGTCAAGCATCCTGCCCTTCTTGGGGCTTCTTTTCTTTGGATAGTTGGTGGTTCAAGTTTGGATCAATCTTTGATAACAGAAACTTTACCTTCATGTTTTTTATCAGCCCAAGGGGTGGGAGAATCTGGGGTTGTGGTTGCCATTTTTAGAGGTTATGCACTGGCATGTTTTGCTCTACTTAATGAGACGTTTGCTTGGGGTATTGACTCTTTATCAGCAGCATCAAAACGACGACCTAAGGTTTTTTGGATTCATTTAGAATTTCTTGCAAATGCTCTAGATGGGAAAATATCACTTCGCTGTGATTGTGCAACTTGGCGTGTCTATGTATCCGGGTTTATGAGCTTGATGGTGAACTGCACACCGCTGCGGATTGAGGAACTTGATGCGATTTTATTGAAGAGAGTGAGCAAGGGATTAAGACAGTTGAATGAAGACGACTTGGCGCTTCACTTATTAGAGATCATACAAACAAGGCTCATGGATGAGGTAGCTGAAATGATAACCCAAAATGGATTTTAACTATGAAAGAATAGTCAAATATTACATCATGTTTTGAATTAGTTTAGTACATACATACAAATCCAATCATATATAATAAATAAAAATCCTAAAATTGATGTGTGAGTGTAACTCATAACAATATGGAGCACGAGCCACAAATCAATGACAAGAAAGCCACAAGGTGGACTTGGTGCTTGGTAGGTCAGATGAGAAGAAGGAAATAGATATAAATAGACAGAGCCCTTTGAATTTCATTCAATTCAGCCTCAACACACTGTTTCTTCTGCTATGGTCTCCAACAAAGGCTTCTTTGAGCGGCTGCATACGGACAACCTGTGCATAGACAACTCTTGATCAATGTCGTCCAAGTTCAACTTTGGTTGTGATTCCATTTCCAAATTAGAGTCTGTTGTAGGAAGAATCTTCAGTTTTACAGATACCCTTTTGGCAGCGAGTAGCAAGGTACCCATGTCAGCTGCTGTGACAGCAGAGTTAAGCTTCTTCATTGGAATCATGGCATAAACATTACCGTACTCGAGTTCTTCATCGGCATTGAGAGCACAAAACCTTCTTCCAATCTGTAGAGAAAGAGTGTTTACCACAAAGAAACTTGGCATCTCAACCATAAGCTCACCTGCTTTAACTGCTTCTTCAAACTTGTGTACCTCTCCACTTGGGAATATCACCTTTATGCCTCTCCACTGCTTGTTTCCTCCTGATGATAGACTGCAAGAAATGTAGTTCCCCATAGTCTTGTGTGTATAGATTAATCACGCAAAGTTATGCTAAATATTATGTGTAAATAATAATGAAATCTTTTAATAATTCGTAAATATGATATGAAGCTATATAGTAGACATATACTTGAAAACAAGTGTTTTTGAGGCTTTGCTTTTGAATGCAAGGGAAGGGTGATTTATGTGTGAGCAAAGCAATGTTGCAAGAAATTTTAGACTGGAAGATTCAACGGTGGCCAGTGCAGTTATATACATAAGCATATGGTTGACATTGACATTGTGATAGAGTCCGCGTTGGGATTAATTGAAAAATAAATAATAAATGCCAGTAAGATCGATGGGAAGCTTCTTTCCAACTTTCTAGTTTGTGATACAATTTAAGCAAATATTTGTTTATTATGTATCAATGTACGCGTGAAACCCAAACTACCACTTTTCAAAGAGAGAGCTATATACTATATAGTGCACCAACAATTTTTATTGTACTTACAGCTGGTTAGTACTAGTAGTACCTTAACCAATATATTGCTGCCTACTATTATCTTTATTGTCTTCAGCAAACTTAATGAATGGTTTTTATTTATTATATTTTTTTTTTCACAAATTCAATTAGAATGCGTGTGAATATAGCAAATAGCGTTTTTGATATGATTAGTGTCTCTTTTTATTTAAATTTGAGTCATGAGAATGCAACCACATTAAAAAAAATTAAATGAGAGTATTATTGTCCATTTTGTTTGATCACATATCAGAGATTAATCTAATATTCTTGATGGACTTCTTTCAAGAAATAGTATTTTATTAGCATCGAATTGGAACCGAATTCTAGTTACCACAAATTTGACAATAATCTTTGAGAACAACTTAAAGGAGTAGTACAATTTAAATACATTATTAATCATGTTCAATGGCTCAACTCATTAACTATATCAATTGAATATAATTAACTACGATCTTAAACGTCACTAATTACGATTTTCAAGTGTAAATTCGAATATAATTTGTAATTAATTATATCATATATATTTGAACACTTAAATAAAATATGTGATATTTGAACATAATTTAGATGAATTAATGTATATTTGAATATTAAAAAAATCATAGTTCATGAGGTTCAAAAAGACAGTTAATTACATTTGGTAAATTGTTAATGAGTTGCGAGGATTATATTCATCAATTGTTCATTGAACATAATTAATCAGATATTTAAATTTATTAATAATCTAAATTTGTTGTTAATTTTGTGTAAAAATGTCATTTTAGATTATAGTTTAGAGAACTCAACTATGTAACAACTGTGGTACATAGTTGGATATTTTTTGTATTTTTCTTTCACGGAGAAGTTCAATTAGAAATTTAGAATGCATGTAAACTCACGGGACGGAACACTACTAGTTTAACTTAGCTTGCGTGACATTATTACCTATTGTGATGACGATGTCGATCAGCATATGTGTGTAAGGAGTAACAACTCATCCGAATATTCTCTCAATTTTGTGTCGATCAATTACATTTATGAATAATATTTTATATTGTCAATCATTCTTTTATATTCATGCACAGTTATTCCACTTAATAGAGAGTAATGATTTCATACGTTGAAAATTTAATTACTCATCAAGAGAACTCAATTATTTGTCACAAATATTCTTTGTCCAACCATTTGTATTCTCTTAGCATGGTAATCGTTATAAATTAGTATAAATCAGTTGAGTCGAGCACAATAAATGAGACTCTACTTGTAACTTGGACTATGATTTTAAATATGTAATCGTCTTTATGCCGCAATATCATTGCGGCCGCAATCACAACTAAGTATCACAATTTAAAACCATGAGCCAAAAAGAACTCAATAACCTGATAAGTTTCTCCGTCTCAAATCAAATTGTAACTATTTATCAGTATATTTAAACACACTAAAACAAAATCAATTCAAATATAATGAAGATCTATAAACCTTCAAGTACATGGACTCATATACACTTCGATCCCTCAAAATTTCAAGATCTACTAGGTTAAGCTATAAATGTTTTACTCATAATAACATCATGTAAGAAACAAGTAAGTCATAATATTTCATACTCATAAAATTTTAAAAATAATTTTTTCATTTCCAATATTTTTAATTAAAATATCCAATGAATTTTGTGAATAAATAAACTAATAATCGTAATTAATAATTATAATATTATTAATATTATCATTTTATAAAATACAAATATATATTCTATTTGACAGAAAATACAAAAATTTATTAAAAGTTATCATAAAATACGAATATATTAAAAATTATTAAAAATAGTTACTTCCAATTATTAAAATACACAAATTTTTAAAAGACTATCATAAAATATAGGCTAAATAGTACTCGTGATCCCTTAACTTAATTTCAGTTAACGTTTTAGTCCTTTATCTTTTTTTTTTTCCGATTTGGTCATTTATTTTAATTTTAAGTGACAATTTAATCTTTTATGTTTTAAAATGTTAACAATATTATCCTTTTTTTTTACAAAAATTCAAAAAATTCATCAAAATTTTCAACCAAAACCCATAAAATTAATTATATTATTTAATATAATACAAATTTCATCAAATTCGTAACTCAAATATTCAAATAAACTCATTTTGAATTATAGAAGGATGAAACTTTCATTTGTGATGTGACTTGTGCTTTTTGACTTTTCCTTTTCCCCAACAAGTGTAGTGTATTGTTTTATCAATCAAGGACATTGTTTTTAGTGCTTTTGTACTTTTACCAATTTCCATGCGCAAGGATGAATTTCAAATACTACCTAAAACCTATAATATATAAATCATGAAATGCTCCCTATAATTTTTGTAAGTTTACAATTTCGACTCTATATGTTTCAAAATTTTCATATTAGTCCTTATGTTTTTATTTTTATTTTTTTGCATATTGGTCCTTAAAAATTTTCTGATTTTACTAAATAGTCTCTAAGTTTTACAAAATTTCAGATTTGTCTTAAATATAATTTTCGTTTTCCCCAAAACTTTTAAAAATAGTCAAATTTTAAAAGAACAATTCTTTTATCAAATAACAAAATTTGAAAAAAAAAAAGAATTCAATTAAAATTTTCAAATTGTCAAAAATTTTAATTCACTTAAAATTTCTAATTATTTCATCCAAACACGAAAATGACAATCATTTAATTGCAGCAAGACACAACCTATTTTCAATTCCAGAAAGTGAGGTAGTTTTATGACGGTGGAAAAGGAAAATTTTTAAGGCAAAGAAATTATTTGAGAGTTGAGAATGAAAGAAGAGGCGGTGAGTGGACTTGAAATTAATAGACAGTAGGGGAAGAGAGGTTGAAGAAAACAATTTGGGCGTGGGAAATTGGAATAGTTACAACTATCAAGATGATCAGTCACGTGACTCACTTATTCTGACATTTAATCTCAACCATTTAATTTAATTCAATGGCTAAAAATAATCTTTCTCACTCTCATATAATATGAGCTTCCTCATTTGAATATTTGATACATTCCTTCCTTTTATTTATATATATATATATGTATATATTATAATACACTATTTGGTAATGTTAATAAACTAGTTTATAGTTTATTAGACTAACTTATAAATTTATTGGATTAAAAAAAATGTGTCGAGTAAATAAATTTTTCCTCATTAACTTATAGCTTATCCTGAGACACTGTTTTGAGTAACGTTTGAGCTTCTAGTTTATAATTTTTTACATTTTATTTCATTTATAACCTTATTATTTTATTTTTATAATTTATTTATCCTTATATAATACAAAATATATCTTCACCCACTCACTAGTTCATAGCTTCATGTATCTTATTCTCAGTGAACATATTTTTACTCAGTTTCTTTAATTTCTTACCACAATAACTCCACAAAAGAAAAATCATGTTATTCATCTTACAAGAATTTGATTAACGTATGCATTATCATATTTATTATTATTTCTTCATCTTCTAATTTATATTGTGATAAAATTAAATTCATTTTTTATGTTAGATTGTAAACAGTAACTGAATTGCATTGTTTTTACGATTATTATTTATACATATGGAGCTTGCTAAACTTTTAGAGAACTTTTTAAATTTATGATTGTATTGTAAAAAAAATTCACATTTGTTATTATTTTAAATTACATAATTAAGTCTTTTTATGTCATTTTATATTGTTAAAAGTTAAATTTACCAAACACTTTAATTTCAATTAATTAGCTTTTCTGTTGAGACAAAATCTCTCTCAAAGGTTTTAACGATAACAAAATTATTTCAAAGATTATGATTATGTTTGTTATCTAATATGTGTTTTTAAGTGTGTTCAAAAGTTAGAAAACTGGCCATTCCACATCTTGATTCAAAAGCAGTACCTCCAAGCTAGAGGACAAACCAATAGAGGTCAAAGCTTTAAACCTCAAATCAAGAGGATGAACATATACTACAACAAAAATGACTTTATGACTAGGTTAAGGAAGATGATTCTGTATCTAAAAACAAATAAATAACAAAAGCAAAAGAATAGAAAAGAAATCATCAGAAGAGGATCAATGAGAGAGGACAAACAGAATAAACTTCTGGGTCCATTCATCCTCCTACGAAGGATATAACCAATTGTACATTTTCAAGTAAAAGCATTGTCCTTTACACGGAAAACAAGATTGTACTATTCTTGGAAAAGAAAAAAATCAAAAGTACAAGTCTTATCTCATTGAAGAAAGATCATCCTCCTATCCGAGGACGAAATGTAAACTCATCCTCCTAAGCTTATATAGTACAAAAGCCTTTGAAGTAAGACAAGCATATCAATCGTGATTTTCAAGGTATTGGAAATAAGAAGGAACGTTCTCATCCATAATAGATCAAGAGGATGAATATAATCTCAAGAAGAGGATAGTCGTAGAGGATATCCTCATAATAAATTTGAAACATATAGAAAAGTACAAAGGTACAAAAAGGTGAAGTACTTGACATGAAGGGCACATTAATCAAAGTGGTTGGAAAAGGGAAAGCAAAAAGCAACAATCACATCAAGACTCAATAAAATAGAAACTCCATCCTCATACTTAAATCAGATATGAGAGGATGAATCTATTTCAGAGGATAAACAACGCAGAAGAGAGGATGAACTTTTGTTGTCTATTCATCCTCGCACACGTAAAAATGAGTGAAAGTACCAAAGTACAAAAAGTGATGTCCTTGACTTATAAGGCAAGCCACTATAATTGTTAGGAAAGAAAAAAGCCAAAAAAGCACAAGTCACATCACAAATCAAAGCTTCATCCTCCTACAACTCAAATATGAGGATAGACTACAACACTCGTCCTCTTAGCATACTTAACATGACAATAAAGGCTAAATGGCAGTTTTGCAAGTAAAGATCAACCTCCAAGGACACAACTCATCCTCTTACGTACAAGGCAGTATGAGGACTGGCTTAATGGCATTTAAGTAATTCAAGTCAAACTTCATGGACTATTAAATCTTTATCCAACGGTCATAAGGACCTTTTCTTGAAGAAAAAGTCTCTTCACCTCTATAAAAGGAAGGAAGCTCTTTTTCATTCAACACACAACTACAAGATATACAAAGAGCAATTTGAAAAGCTATCAAGAGCAAACTCATCCTCTCTTAGAACTTTCTACTGTTTTTAAACTAGATCTTTGAGTCTGTCCTCCTAGAAAGTTCAGCAATAGAGAAAATCATAATCACTCACATTGTATATTACAAGTTAGTGTCAACTTGTAATAATTGTAATCCAAGAGGATAATATTGTGTAAGTCTGGTGAGACTAAAGAATATACACAAAGAAAAGGAGTCCTAAAGGAGGACAAGACATCTTTGAATATTAGTGAAACTCACAAGTTTGTGAAGAACTGGACGTAACCTTTTTTGGGCGAACTAGTATAAATCTGTGTGTGTCTTGTTTCTAATTTACATGTTCTGTTTCTTGATTTATTGCTTATATACTTTGTTAATCATCCTCTCGTAGAGGATACGTTTTAAAAACAGATTTCTTAGGAAATTTTTAAAACACTAATATCCCAATTCAACCCCCCTTCTAGTGATATTTTAGTCACTTCATTTTCAACTATAAGTCATCGGTTATTAGCTATCACATATTCAATTGGCTGAAGTCTCATTCCCCTCTATGTTCACATATTTATTTCTTTCTGTGGCTTTTTTGTAGGATCTACTAAGATCACTTTTGATCTGACTTCACAATTAGAGGATACAACTTCTTCATTAAGTAGTTGCTTTATAAACAAAATGGGGAGTACACAATTTTCTTCCAAAAAAAATTCACTTAGACATCTCTAAGTCATTTAATGTCATATTTACCAAGTTTATAACAAGAAGCTAAGTGTCTTATGTCATTGAAGAGAAACTAATTTGACATAAAAGATTAGGTCATACAAACCTTAGATTAATTTCAAAACTGAATAAAACTTCTGAAGGTGCAAACACGAGAATGGAGATTGAATTGTGTTTGACTAAGTTGATGACTTTTTCATTATTTAATTAAATTGAATTAGACTTGATAATTTACTTGGAGTAGAAGCAATAACAAAACTAAGGAGTGTAGGAATAAAGTGATACAAGTAATTTATTCTGGTTCACCACTAACTTGGCTACATCCAGTTCTTTAACTCACAAAGATTTCATTCACTAATTCAACAACTTAAATTACAAAACACCCAACATTCCAAACCAGTTTTCTCAAACAGCTTGACAGCTTAAACTTTTGAGCAACTCATACCTTGACTCTACCAGTCAAATATTTTGCACACAATCTCACAACACCATATTGTTAAAAGTTTTATGCAATATATGTTACAATATATATATATATATATATATATATATATATATATATATATATATATATATATATGCATGTATGTAGAAATTTTAACTACTAATATAAAAATAATTGTTTAATAAGATATGATTGGATGCAGTTGCATAACTTTTTTAGCCACTAGCGAATTTCAGTTAAACCCTCTATAAAATGAGGACTCAAATTTATCAATTTTAGTTGATTTTTTTATTTATAAAATATATCGTTGACATTATCAAAACTTGAACTACATTTAATGAAAGTTTATATTATTAATTATATTAACAATACAATTTAAAAGCACTTACAATAATTAAAATATTTAGTTTGAAAATGTTATAGCAACATTACTTTTTATTTGGAAAAATTAATTGATGGACAAATAAAAACTTAAAGTTTTGTTTGGTTATGTTACCAGTTAAAGAAGAGTGAAAGTATGGACTTAATGTGAAATTCTTAAAACTTAATAATATTAAAGAACTATGCATTATATATTAGTGATAATTTTGGGAGTTATTAGGTGGTTTGAGGGAGTTTGAGTGAAAAAATTATATGTTTAATTTTATCTTCTAATCAAAATTAACAATTAATTATTAACATTGATTTGATTTGATTTGTTTATTCTCCAAATCTAATCATTAAACGAAAATGCTTTTTTGACTCATTAGAAAAGGAAATTACTTTTTTGTTTTCTTAAATTATATAAAATTAATTTTTTGCAAAAACTATTAAACTAACGAACATTAAATTTTAATTGATTTATCCGTATTTTTAATAATTCTAAGGATTTTTTAATTAAATTTTGTATATGAATGTATCCAAGCAAATAAGTCTACGGTGTGTGTATGAACGTACGAGGTTAATTATTGGCCTAAATCTTGAGAGAGATTATTGAAGTATTAATTTACAAGAAAAGGGGTTTGAATTGTAAATTAACCTTTTAAAAATTCCTGAAATTATTAAAAATACGGATAAATCAATTAAAATTATGTGAAATTATATGAGAGAGCTATATTTTACAGCGCTTTTACGCGAAACGCTCTAAAAGCACTGTAAACATTATGTGAAATTGCCATGACCCTACAACAACGCTTTTCTGTAAATCCTAAACCCTTCATGACCCTACAACAACGCTTTTGCTAAAGCGCTTGTCAATAAAGCGCTGTTGTATCATCTGTTATTTTTAAAATATTATACAACAGCGCTTTTAGTTATTAAACGTTTTAAAATGCGCGCTGTAAAAGGCCATTTTTAGCGTAGTGTTCATATTGAAAACTATGCATTTTTCTCAAAAATTGTGCATTACACTTTTTAAAATTTAATTGTTATTTGTAAAATCTTTAACATATGTCATATGACTCCTTGAATTTTCATTGGAAACCTTAAATATGACATCATTATAGTACATTTTCCTATGTTTAAGTGCAGTTAGTATCCCATGTCAGCATTCAATTAAAGTTTAAAGTTATTTATAAATATTAAAACAATTAATAAATTTTATTATTTCTTTTTTTGAAGTCAAAATTTTACTATTCTTATAAAGTAAGCTACTTGTCTTTTCTCAATAATATCCAAAACTATTAATTATCTCATTCAACATATTTTTATTTCTACAATAAATAATTAAAATATTATCGAAAAAATAATAGTTAATGTTACATTTAACTATAAAGACAAATAAAAAATAAAAACAAATCTTTTCATCGTAATTTTTTTTCTTCTAATTATTATTACTACTACTATATTATTATATATTCATAATGTCTCATCTATAAAATGGTCTGCCCATTATTCTGTTCTTGACAAAGAATTCATTTTGTTGAGTGAGGTCCCAATTGTGCTAAATTGTCCCTTCTTTATTTCTTAGCTTTGGCCAACATGGTCGACTTGTTCTTGGCCTTGCTTCACATTTTCCTGAGCTTTGTTTTGACTCAATCAGCACCAAAAGAGTCTCTAATCACCAAGCTTCCTGGCTTCAATGGTACTATACCTTCCAATCACTATGCTGGGTATGCTATTTCCATATACAATTTAATTTCCTTTAATTATAATTCTACATGGCTATTTTGATTTTTTGTTTATGTCACATGACTATTTTAATTATCTCTTAAATGATTCTAGCTCTTTTTATTATTTTTTACTTTGTTTTTGTTATTCTTCAATTAGTGACATACTACTTTCCAAGCATGTTATTTTTTTTGAGTTGTTGGATATTCAGATGGTCTCTAAACAAATTTCGGTTTCAAATTGTAGTTGTTTTATTTATCCAACAAGTGGGATATGATACCAGTCAAAAAAGAAGTGGGATATGATGCTCTCAATCGTTATTAGATTAATTCAACGGTTGAAATTTAGTTGAAGATAAATGGATTCTCTCTCACCTCCCCAATTAAATATATTTGATTAATAGTTATATAGATCCAACGATGAGATTTTATTAGAAGAGATTCAAGTCGTCTTAGATCCCCTCCATCCTGTTTAACCAAAACTCAGTTGAAATAATCTAATGGCCGAGTTATTTTAGTCTCAACTTTTAGATTGATCCAATAGTCAAGATTTGATAGGAAATTACAGAGAGGATCCAACCCTCTTCAATCAACCATCAATTGTAAGATTAATCTAATGGTCGTGTTATATCCTTCTGTGTCATTCACTTTTTCAATTTTTGTTATTCTTTAACGTAAGATCTTTTTTAAATTTAACATGCAGTAATGGTTTCTTTCAAAAATACCCTTATTTAATTTATTAATTGGAAATGTTTTTTTTTCTCTCGTTTATGAAATCAATAATTGTAAAGGTAAAAGTGGAAAAGTAACATCCGTTGTAAATAAATTTAATGCTATTATTGTTGGTGTAACTAAAAGTTTGGTCAAAGTTTGATCTATCTAGTTCAAAGTCTTGATTAGATATGTTTATTTTTTTCATCCAACTTTTACTTACTTATATTTGAACTCAAGAGACTACTACATTTGTCTCTGAAAGATTTTTTTTATCAATACACAAAAATTAAGAAAAATAGTTTTTATATTAAATTTATCAATAGTATACATTCTCTTTCAAAAACTATTATATATTCAATTATTAAGAGAGTTGATTTTTTTTCTTTATATCCCTATTTAAAAAAAATCCAAAATACTCCAATTTAAAAAAAAAATACTAAAATGTTATATTTTTTAGATTTTTATTTTTACTAGGTTACATGATGCAACCCTGTGAAGCAAAACAAAATTTGGGTTAGTAGTTCATCACATCTTAGATATTAAAATATTAATTAATAATATAAAATTAATTAAAATTAATAAAAAATACAACAAAATTATAAAGATTGATTAGAGTTGTCGATAACATTCCTAAAATATTTTAGATTATAATTAGATAATTTGTATATGCTGTACATTTTATTCCTAATCTATTTTATTTCTAATGTAAGCAAATATATATATATATATATATATATATATGAAAAGAAACATAATTTGAGTATACCATGTAACAAAGAAAAGAACATGGACATGCTAAAATCAATAAATGTGCCACAATATTTAAACAACTAATTTATATTTTAATAAATAAAATTCGCTGCAAAATAGGAGGGAGTTGCTAATTTATTTGCAATATTAGAAACAATAGTAAGATGTTAGCATATTGTCGGAATGTTACCAATAATTCTACTCAATCTCTAGAATCTTTTTGTATTTTTTTTACTAATTTTAATTAATTTGATTTTATTATTAATTAATAATTAATATTTCTATTTATTTTATTAATTAATAAAAAATGAAGGAAACAAATATGTGCGTAGAAGATCACATTCTCATAGTGCAATAAACTACTATCCCTAATTTTTTTACTTCACGTAGTCGCATGAAAATGCGAAAAAATAAGATATTTTGGCATATTGTTTTCTACTGTATATTTTAGAATTTTTTTTTTGAAATTTAGGATATATTGAAAAAAAAAATCCTAGTATTTTAATTATTTACATTTAATTAAGATATTTACCGATTAATAGTTTTTGTAATTGGCAGAGGATGTTAAATAAAGAACAATTTTTTTTACGAGTTTTCCGTACAGGGACAGATGTAATATTATTTATACTCGTAAACTTTGTAAGTTTTGTTAGTGAATCTTATGGAGGAAATATTACTGATGGTCATTACATATTATTCTAACTAAAGATTTGTAACTTGGTTTTTGAAATTGAAGGTATGTGACAGTGGATGAAAGTCGTGGAAGAAACTTGTATTACTATTTTGTTGAATCAGAAAGTAATCCATCAAAGGACCCTGTGGTTCTATGGCTTAATGGTGGGCCAGGATGCTCTAGTTTCGATGGCTTTGTATATGAGCACGGTAAGTATAATTACTTAGTGTCCTTAATTCTTCATGAAAGAACGGCCAATTTCAGTTTCAATAATCAAATTTATGTGTCGTTGGTCATAATGTGTTTTTCAGGCCCTTTTAATTTTATAAAACCAAAGACTAAGGGAGCTCTGCCTACATTGCAAATCAATCCATACAGCTGGTCATTGGTAATACTTTGTTAGGATTTTATTATATCAAGCACAAATACCGGACACCGCACCGGTAAATAAATTCAGAAAACCATAATAATTGAATATAACTATATGGATCAGTGTCGTGTTTTAATAGACACTAACATATGTTTGTGTGATAGTGGACACAACTTTTTAATATGAGGTGTCAATTATGGTTTTAAATTGTGGTCCACAATTGCAGTTGTGCCAATTATATTGTGGATTTTTGAGATTTCTACAACGGCATTACAACTACAATTTATGCCGTATTTCTATGCATTTTCCTTCAATATAATGGTTTATAGCGTAATCGCAACTACGACTTCAAGTGTAATTTAAAACTATGGTGTCAATACTGGGAAGAGAATATTGATTTATTGTTCATTAATTCATCTACCAATGATTCTAATTTCTTGTGGTTTGCTTTATAGGTTTCCAACATTGTATATTTGGACTCTCCTGCTGGAACTGGGTTTTCATACTCAAAGAATGTATCTGATTATAAAACTGGAGATATTAAGACTGCCTCTGATACACACACTTTTCTCCTCAAAGTAAGAATTTTTTTGGGACTTTGACATAAAATATTTGCATCAACTAATGTTTATTTTCATCTTTGCATATTGCTTACACATCTACCTTATTTTTTTGAACAAATTAGTGGTTTGAATTATACCCTGAGTTCCGAGCCAACCCATTATTCCTTTCTGGAGAGTCTTATGCTGGAGTCTATGTACCTACTCTTGCTCATAAAATAGTGAAAGGTAATAAATATTTCAATTTTACTAGTTACACTCCTTTTATTTCCGGTTATACCTAAATAATTTATGTGAATTAAATTTATGTAATCTACATCAATTTAGTTATTATAATACGTAAATTCAGTTTATGTAAAAAAGTTATTTTTTTTGAGTGTAACTAGCAAAATTGTAAATAATTTCTTTGAAAGTTTTTAAATTAAATGTATTAGAATAACAACTTAAAAGCATTTTCTTGATGTGCTTTAGGAATTGAAGCTGGAACCAAGCCCAAACTGAATTTCAAGGTATTTTGTCATTAAGTAATTACATTTTTTTTTTAATTGAGGAAGGAAAAATTATTATTGATTAAATGGTCACTAATTTCGATTTTACAACCATCTTTAGAGGAAATTTGAACTCTATTTCTTGAAACTATAATGTCAGATATTCATACTGAGTAGACATCTCATTAAGTGATTACGCTATGTTTTTAAGTCTGCGGCTACCATTTGAAGTCATATCAATGTGCAGGGTTACATGGTTGGAAATCCTGTTTCAGATGACAAATTTGATGGTAATGCTCATATTCCATTTGCACATGGGATGGGTCTTATATCTGAGAAAATGTTCCAGGTAAAATTAAAAACCTTAATTGTAGTATTTAATGATATTTTTTTACTGTGATTCTTTACAATATTAAATGCTGAATGATAATTTAGATTTTAGGAAAGAGGTATGTAAAGTTTGGTTAAGTAAATTATATATAAAAACAAAGTCTAACTAAGGATTATTCTAACTAGATTTATAATTTAAATACTCCTAATCAATTTATCTTTAATCGAAGTTCATTAACCACTTAAGTCTAACCTCTTGATTAATTAATCATACGAGTTTGGAACTTCATCTAAATTCACTTTATTTTTCTTCTTGAAAGTCTATGGATTTGTTACCTTTTCTAACATGTTTCAATTTTATGTAATTATTTGTATGTGCTACAGGACGCAACAAGAGAATGTAAGGGGAACTTCTACGGTTCACATAGGGATAGTTGCTCTAATATGTTGTCAAAAGTCGAAATGGTGATTTACCTATACTACATTTATCATGGCATAAAATACTTTTAAGATTAATGTAATCCTTAGTCTTTTTCTTTTCTTCTCTTTTCTTTTTTTTATTAAAAAAATATTAGGCACTTGGGGGATTAAACATATATGACATTCTAGAGCCATGTTATCATACTGGAGAAACAGAAAAATCAAATTCAAAGTTGCCATTAAGCTTTAGGCAATTGGGTAAGACTGATAAACCTTTGCCTGTGAGGAAAAGAATGTTTGGTCGTGCTTGGCCCTACAAAGTTCCTTTAAAAAATGGAATTGTACCAACTTGGCCACAACTCATGAGCAACAATAATCATGTTCCTTGCATTGTAAGTTGCTTTGTATAGACTCTTGAATTACTAATTCATTTTCTTTCTTTCATAAGTGATGTTTTATACATGACAACTCATTCTTATGATATATATTGTTACATTTCCTATATATGGGATATGTTTAACAAAATTCAATCTTATATTTAGGATGGCGATGTTGCTGGGATATGGTTGAACAATCATGAGGTTAGGAAAGCTATTCACACTGTGGAGGTAAGGATTCTATGTTATAAATCTTTGTTGTGGGTATCAAAATTTTTGTAGCATCGACATTTCTGATTGCAAATGTGTCATATCAGTGTTGTATCTAGTATATATCTGCATTTGAGTCGGTGCTTCATAGATCAAATCACTAACTATATAAGACATTTGTGATAAAATAGGAAAGTGTGGTCAAGGAGTGGAACCTGTGTACAAATAATTAATACTATCATGATACTGGGAGCATGATTCCATACCACAAGAAACTTACTTCAAAAGGATATCGAGCATTAATATACAGGTGAATATCAAACTCGGCAACATTGTTTTTACACTCATTGTATTAAAGTCACCACATCCTTATGAAATTTTATCTACATAGAAGTTTCTAGTTTTTTATTTTATTTTTAAATATATTTTTGATTCCATCAAATATATCAATTTTAGTGTTAGTAGAATTTATTCATATTGAAACTAGTCCCTATAATACGTAGAATATTTGATTTTAGTCTTCTCAAATAAAGGAAGAAATGAAAATTACCGCGACCAATTTCAATATAAACAAATATTGCAAGGATTAAAATAAAAAGACAAACAATCAAAAATATAAATTGACAAATTTGCAAGGACTACAAAAAAATTAAAGAGACTAAAAGTAAAAATTAATATATTTACAAGCACTAAAATCATATTTCATTTTTTTTTAGATCAGAAATTTCTCTCTTCAATGTCTTTTTGATGACTCAATCTTCTAATTATGTTATTATTTTTGTTTGACTTAATTGCACTTTTAATTTTTCAATTATACAATTATACAATTTTGATCTCTTTAATTTCAAATTAGCAATTTTAATCCCCTAATTTGTCCCTTTTTTGATTTTCTTGTCCATTACTTTGATTTTAAAAAGTCAATACAAACTTGGCAAATTAGAAACATATACCTCGTTCTTATTAGCTAGAGTGGATATTAGAAAAATTTTATAAAAAAATAATGAATCTAAATTTCTACATCAGCATTATCTTTTATAATTAGAGTAAAGAATTAAGAAATCATAAAGGAGAAAAACTAAAAGAATCAAAATTATTCATTTAAAATTAACGAAGTCAAAATCGCACAAATAAAAAATTAAAAAGGTAAAAAGTCCAAACCTTGTTTGTTTGTATGATAAGAATGCCTAAATTAAAGTTCATGTTTTTTGACAGTGGTGATCATGACATGTGTATCCCATATACTGGAACCGAAGCATGGACAAGTTCAATTGGTTATAAGGTTGTTGATGAATGGAGGCCATGGTTATCCAATGATCAAGTTGCTGGGTACTTAAATGCTATTTCCTCTTTTTCTTATCCCACATAATGAATTTTCAAATATTTGATTCCATAACATGCAATCTCTTTTCTCTTTTTTATCATTAAAAAAAGTGATCATAAAAAATATGGAATCCATTTTTGAGATTCAACATATAGAGAAGGGAAAATTATTCTTACCCTTAGTTGGTTGTTACAAAATCAAACTCAAACCTCATACATAAAAATTATAGTATATTTTGGATTCAAACTATGAACAAACTTAAAAGCTTACATTTTACTAACTAAGCTAACGAATAATTATTCAAACATCCCTAAAATTGTACTTAAATAGTTAAAAACCCAATTTAAATTTCTTTAAGCATCTACGTTATGCAAGAAAATCACTTCTGTTTTACTAGGATATAAATTATAGTATTGCTTATATGATACTTGAAGTAGAGCATATGATTGACTAAGTAGTAAGTACTAGGTAAAACACACTCTCAAAATGTGTTGAAGTTAAAAAATGTACTAGAAGGACTAATCTTGGGTCTTGACTAGAGGTTGAGTTACTTTTCTTTAATTGGTTGCAGGTATACACAAGGATATGCCAACAATTTCACATTTGTAACAGTAAAGGTAAGCACATAAAAATGTAATTATATTATATAGTTCTACAAATTAGAGATAATTACCTTAGTCTTTTATACTATTTGATAATATTTGTGCAGGGATCTGGGCACACTGTTCCTGAATATAAACCAGCCGAAGCATTGCATCTTTACAGCCATTTTATAACTGGGAAGCCTCTATAAGAAACATAGATATATATATATATATAGAGAGAGAGAGAAACTGAGTGGGGTTATATAATATATTGCTTCATTATGCAGTTTCAAAATGTATAAAGAAGAGAAGTTATTTGTAATTCTTTATTTGCCTCCCAAACTCAATAATACAATTTTGACGTCAACAAAAAATAAATAAATACAATTTTTCTCTCGTCAAAGACAATTAGAAATACAAGAGTTTTAAATTACGAATTTATTGAAAATTAGAAATACAAGAGTTTAACAAAGATAATTTTGAAATAAAAAACACCACACTCCAACTACACATGATAAATTTAATGAGCCTAACACCCAACTCAAAAAAACACCAAAACAATGAAACTTTTAAATTACGAATCAATAAGGCCCGCACATCCCTAAGGTTGAAAGCATCACATATTAAAATCGTAAACAAAATTTGCATATTTTGTTATAATTCACGCCCAAGAGACCAATTTGAGTTTTTCAAGCAATAACGTGGTGTTGAAATCGACATTACTGAAAATAATAGAATTACATATTGTTCGTATAGACCGCATACAATTCATCTAAATAGACTAATTTCCCACAAGACTTAACCCAAAATATTCACGTGTTATGTTGCTATTTTTTCAGAGTCAAATTATCACTAGTGTAATTAAACCTTGTTACATCGGTTCATGTGTACATGTTAGATTAGTTACTTGTCCGATTTAACATCAAATGTTGTAATAAATAGTTAATTATAAAATCGACTAAAATGATAGATGTAACAAGTCAAATTCAAAATTGATTTATTACATCGGTTAAATTTGAACCAATATAACAAGTCATATTCAAAATTGATTTAATACATCAGTTAAATTTGAACCAATATAACAAGTGAAATTCAAAATTGATTTATTACATTGGTTAAATTTGAACCAATATATAACAAGTCATATTCAAAATTGATTTATTATATCGATGAGCCAACTGATTTAAATAATTAACTTTTTAAATTTTTTTTCATAACTTTCACTCCTCACATATGGATAATCAGAGTTTCACATATTACCCTATTAACTAGAATTTCTCATTCAACCATAAGACACAAAACTTCATACGAAGCTTTACATTTAAAAATCAATGATAATTGTCGTGGCCTAAACTTTCGAGTGTTTCTCGAATTCAATGGAGTCTCTACCAAAGTTTATTTAAAATAGGGAAAACATTGGGAAACCCTTAAAAAGGAAACAAATGTTCTTTGAAACCAAACTTTGAAACCCTACGACATCCGTTAAAATACAGTTACCTATAATTATTTGTGCAAAATTAATATTAACTTAAATATATTTATTTCTCTTTATTATTAAATATGAATATCAATTATTTATTTTTAATGTGATTTTGAAATAAATATGTGCTTAAAAAAAGAGGGAAAAAAATAAATTTTTTATTAATGTGCTTGACAAGAGTGTGATCTTGCTTCTACGTATCTCCCTGTGACGATGGAGAAATGAAAGCTACGTAGTTCTTTGGTAGAAAATGTGGATGTGTTGATTGCTTTTAAAGAAAATATGTTTTATTGTTGATAAAAAATGTTTTGACAAAAAAAAATTATTGATTTGAATAATTATTTTAAAATGTGAGTTTTAGGACGATCAAGTTGTTCAACTTGTGTCTTAAAAAAAAACTCAAGGACTAAAAAAATGTCACATCTAGTTAACTCGTTTAAGAATAGTTTTATTATTTTTGTTATAAAAATGAGCTTTAAATTTTCTAAGTTGTACAACTTGTGTTATAATCGCTCAAAGATTAAAAATATGTCACGTCTAATTAACCACTTAAAAATAATTTTTGCATGATTGTTTTAAAGAAAAAATAAAATAAAATAAAAACGAGTTTTAAAACGGTCAAGTTATCACAATATATAACATATTTCGAAGCAATATTTTGTTGTTTTATTTATTTATTTTTTTAAAAATATATTAAATAAATAATGATTTAATAATTCATAATAGCCAATAGTAACATTTCAGAATAGTACTGCATGCTATGCTGGTTACGCATGCTTTCAAGACAACTTGGACACACATGATTTCAGAAGAGCATGTTGTGTTTCCAAACAACTATCTTTCCAAATAGCTAGCCATGATTTCAAAACACAAGGTACCACTTCAGAACAACAAAACAGAAGGTACCAGCACGATTTCAAAACAGAAGGTACCATTTCAAAACAGATGGTACCAGCACAATTTCAAAACAACACGATTTCAAAACAAGCTCAACATCATTTCAAAACCAAGCATATCCAAGTTCAATAAATCTTAAGCAAGCCAAAGGAAGTGCTTTTGTAGTAAAAGGATAGAGAACAGAACAACAAACATGAGAGTGACATTGATCTTATGCAGCGAAGGAGGTGACGGTGGTGTACAGTGGATGATGGTCGGCGACGGTTAGGGGTGTATGCGGGTTGGGTTGGGCGGGTTTTGACAAAATCCGATACCCGACCCAATCGTTTATCTTTGGATTGGGTTAAGTTCTAAACCCGTTTTTTTTATTTAACCCGACCCGATCAAGAACAGGTTGGGTTGGGTGAGAGGATTGGTGGGTCGACTCGTTCCCATGTACACCCCTACTTGTTATATATCAATTTTTATTTAAAAAGTTATAACTCGCGACCACCCCTATGTCCCAAAGAAGCTCTGCCACTTAATCTATCATAATTTTTTAATAGTAGTGCTTCATTTATTTATTTTCAAAATACTTAATATTTTCAAATAAAATACAAAAAAAAGTGTTTAATAGATTTAAATGTAAACAATTTAAACTAAATTCATCGTAAGCATAAGCTTTTGCATAAGCATCATTTTTGCTCATAAATAGTATTTAACTCAAATGAATAGTATTTAATTCAAAAAATTTTGTATTTAACAAATGTAAAAAATTTAAACTAAATTCATCATAAACATAAGCTTTGAATTCATACATCCATTATGCAAAACTATAACAAAATATAACATTTAAATAAATAGTATTTAACTCAAATTATATTGCTTTTTTGAAACAGACAATTTAAAAATTAGATACGAATTTTATGAGTAGGCATATATGAGATTATGAGGCCAACATAAATTATTAGTTATGAATACTTACGATTGGGCTGCTGGGCTGCCAAACCAAATTTAAAAAAAAAATATATAAATAGTTACCAGGTCGGGTCGACGGGTTCAAATGGTTGAACCCACTACCCGAACCAAATATAAACAGGTTTCAACAGGTTGGGTCGGGTCGAACCCGAAAATTGATCGGGTACAGGTAAAAATCGGGTTGGTTTGGGTGATCGGGTTGGCGGGTCGACCCACGCCCATGTACACCTCTAATGGCGGTCATTGGTGGAAGTTGAAATGACAGTGATGAAGGTGCAAACACGAGAAGGGGGTTGAATTGTGTTTGTCAAACTTGAATTCTTTTGCTGTTTTATTGAATGTTGATGGGAATTATATGATGAATAAATAATCAGACTTAGCAGCGGATAATAACAACATAAGAACACAACGATTTATCATGGTTCACCATTAACTTGGCTACATCTAGTCCCTTCACTTCGAAAGCTTTAATCCACTAATTCAAAACACTTTGGATTACAACACCAGACCCTCCAAGTCAGTCTTCCCAAATAGTCTGACAACCCCAGACTTTTGAGGAACAATAACAACACCTTGACCCTACAAGTCAAGTCTTCTCCTACCAATCTGACAACCCCAGATTAAAGAAGGAATCTACACCTCTAACGGGTTTGATTACAAGGGTTTGGAACTCTGCAAAGTTGCTTCTGGATAAGCTGATTGCTGCACTGTTTCACTCTCGAAAAAACTTAGAAAATTTTGCTTTTGCACTAAAGTATTTCTCTCTATTGAACTCTTGGATAACTTTGAATTTGAAGCTTGAGTTCTTGTATTTTCGATCGATTTGAACTCTAAGATGAATCTGGATTTTATGCTTGAGTTCTTCTACTTTTCGATGCTTACTGCTGTTGCCTGAAGCCTCCTTTTATAGCTAAAATATGGGCTTTGTCCAAGCTTAAATTCGAAATAAATCTTGCTCAGATTTCCTTTGAAAATTATGTTGGCCAATCCTGTTTTACTTTAATTTTGAACCGTATCTTCTTGTTTCAGATTGCATTCGAATTTCCTTCAAGTCTTCAGTGATTTTTGAATCAAATCTCCTTAATACTTTGATCATATTTCTATCAAAAATCAATCAAGTCTTCTTTGAATTTTATTTAAGTCTTCACTAATCTGCATCATGATTTAAATCTGGACCATATGATCTGCTGATCTGGACCAAGTCTGGACCATGTGATCTGATGTGTACCATTTTGTTTCCTGATCTGGACAGCGTAACCTTCTGATCTGGACTATGTGATATTCTGATATGGACCTATGATCTTCTGATCTGAACCATGTGATCTGTTATAGACCATGTTATCTTCTGGTCTGGACCAAGTCTAGAACATGTCTTCTGTTCTGGACCAAGTCTGGAACATGTCTTCTGTTATGGACCAAGTCTGGAACATGTCTTCTGTTCTGGACCTAGTCTGGAACATGTCTTTTGTTCTCGACTGAGTTATCTCCTGAACTCTGTTTCCTTCTGGTCTGACCAAGTCTCCTTCTGGACAAGATTACCTTCTAGTCTTACCAAGTCTTTTTCTGGACAATGTTTCCTTCTGATCTGGACATGCTTCCTTCTGGTTTGGACCAAGTCTCCTTCTGAACCATGTTTCCTTCTAGTTTGGACCAAGTCTCCTTATGGACTATGCTCTGATAATGTCATTGTTTCTTCCCTCTGATGATATTCTCTAATTGATGATATCCTCTGATGTTTTCCTTTGATGACATCCTATGATTCTTGCTTCTGATGAGATCCTCTGGTATCCTATGGAGGTATCCTTTAGTGATATCTTCTAGTATCCTCTGATGACATCCTCTGGTGATATTTTCTTGCTTTATCTTCTGGTGATTTTATCCTCTAGTGACGTCATCCTCTGATTTTTCATTCTTCTTCTAAGTCAAAATGTGATTTTCATAAAATACTTTTGTTAACATCAAAACTTTAATTGAAAGAACCAACTTGGTTCCAACAGGTGATGCCATTTCTTTCTCGTTTTCTATATTTTCTTTTAATTTTGAAATATATGATTTTTATAATAGAGTTGGGTTGTTGTGTTTTCCATGTTCAAATTTGTTTTAGAATCTCTTTTTTATACACAAACATTTCACAAGAAAAAAAAACTCTCCGTTTTCTATATTATGATTCTTTTCTCCTGAAAAATAAAACTCTCCTATTTGAGTGTTTGTTTTTTATGATAACTAGTATAAGATCTATACCCAAAAAAATTCCTTCCTCTAATTGATTTTTTTGTCTCAATTTATAGACCAAAGTGGTGAATCTTTGTGCTTATGAGATAAAATTGAGTTATGAATTTTTTATGGTTTTGCAGCAATGTGTTCATGAGATAAAATCAACATTCCGGATTTTTAATCGTTTTGCAACAAAAACAAGCAACCTCTGATGCTTAAGGAAATATATGGCTAATCTTTTTTGGTTGAGTGTAAGAATGGTGAAGATATAACCTTATTGGAGATAAAATAAAATTAAAAAAATTATTGGGATGAAGGAAAACATATACACGGTCTTGAAAAAGGACTGAAGTGGAAACAAGATACTTTTTTGTTTTTATTATTATTATTATTATTATTATTTGTTTTTAAATGAAATATAAACTCATAAATATAGATTCAAAATTTGGACCATTTATAAAATTACGATTTTTACTTAATAATAATAAGTGCAAAATGCTTATTAAACATATTATTATTATTATTGAGTTATTTTTAATTATTCGTAAAAAACTACAGTTGTCCCTATTTAAGTATATTTTAGGACAACTTGGACACGCATGATTTCAGAAGAGCATGCTGTGTTTCAAAAGAACTATCTTTCCAAATAGCTAGCCATGTTTCAAAACAGAATGTACCAGCACGATTTCAAAACAAGCTCATCATCATTTCAAAACCAAGCTAACTTCATTTAAAAAAAACTCAAAGTTTCAATAAATCAACCTAACCAATATCTCATTTTTAAATCTAATATATGCTTCATATAACTCATTCTCTCATTTTAAAAGTGAATAACCTAATCAAAACAAGCAAACCAAAGAAAGTGCTTTTGTAGTAAAAGGATAGAGAACAGAATAACAAACATGAGAGTGACGTTGATCTTCTGCCACGAAGAAGGAGGTGAGGGTGCTGCACAGTGGATGATGGTCGGTGGCTGATATTGGCAGAAGTTGAAATGACGGTAATGCCCTTGTTTCTTGTTTTCTATTTTTTCTTTTAATTTTTAGAATGGAGTTGGGTTGTTGTTTTTTCTTTGCTCAAATTTGTTTTAGAATCTCTCTTTTATACACAAACATTTCACGAAGAAAAAAAACTCTCTCCTTCCTATATTCTGATTCTTTTCTCCTGAAAAATAAAACTCTCCTCTTTGAGTGTTTGTTTTTTATGATAACTAGTATAAGATCTATACCAAAAAAAACTCATTCCTCTTATTGATTTTTCTGTCTCAATTTATAGACCAAAATGGTAAATCTTTGTGTCTATGGTATAAAATTAAGTTCAAGATTTTTTATGGTTATGTGTTCATGAGATAAATCAAGTTCCGGATTTTTCATTGCTTTGCAACAAAAACAAGCAACCTCGGATACTTAAGGAAATATATGGCTGATCTTTTTTGGTTGAGTGTAAGAATGGTGAAGATATAACCTTATTGGGGATAAAATAAAATAAAATAAAAATTATTGGGATGAAGGAAAACATATACATGATCTTGAAAAAGGATTGCAGTGCAAACAAGATATTTTTTAATTTTTATTATTATTATTTTTGTTAAATGTAATAGAAACTCATATAAATATAGACTCAAAATTTGGACCATTTATAAAATTACGATTTTTATTTAATAATAATAAATGCAAAATGCTTATTAAACATATTATTATTGTATTATTATTATTATTATTATTATTATTATTATTATTGAGTTATATTTTAATTAGTCGGACAAAATTAGAGTACTACAGTTGTTCCTATTTAATTATATTTTAGGACAGCTTGGACACGCATGATTTCAGAAGAGCATGTTGTGTTTCCAAACAGCTATCTTTCCAAATTGCTAGCCATGATTTCATAGCCGAAGGTACCATTTCAAAATAGGAAAACAGAATGTACCAGCACGATTTCAAAACAGAAGGTACCATTTCAAAACAGTAAAACAGAAGGTACCAACACGATTTCAAAACAAGCTCAACATCATTTCCAAACCAAGCATATCCAAGTTCAATAAATCTTAACCAAGCTAACTTCATTTAAAAAAAAACTCAAAGTTTCAATAAATCAACGTAACCAATATCTCATTTTTAAATCTAATATAAGCTTCGTATAACTCATTCTCTCATTTTAAAAGTGAATAACCAAATCAAAACAAGCAAGCCAAAGGTAGTGCTTTTGTAGTAAAAGGATAGAGAACAGAACAACAAACATTAGAGTGACGTTGATCTTATGCCACGAAGAAGAAGGTGACGGTGGTGCACAATGGACGATGGTCGATTGCAGTTATTGGTGGAAGTTGAAATGACAGTGATGCCCTTTGTTTCTCATTTTCTATTTTTTCTTTTAATTTTGAAATATATGATTTTTATAATGGAGTTAGGTTGTTGTTTCTTACTTGCTCAACTTTGTTTTAGAATCTCTTTTTTATGCACAAACATTTCACAAAGAAAAAAAAAACTCTCTCTTTTCTATATTCTAATTCTTTTCTCCTGAAAAATAAAACTCTCCTCTTTGAGTGTTTGGTTTTTATGATAACTAGTATAAGATCTATACCAAAAAAACTCCCTCCTTTGATTGATTTTTCTGTCTCAATTTATAGACCAAAGTGGTGAATCTTTGTGTTTATGAGATAAAAATTAAGTTCTGGATTTTTTATGGTTTTGCAGCAACGTGTTCATGAGATCAAATCAAGTTTTGGGTTTTTCATTGTTTTGCAACAACAAGCAAACCTCATATGCTTAAGGAAATATGTGGCTGATCTTTTTTGGGTGAGTGTAAGAATAGTGAAGATATAACCTTATTGGGGATAAAATAAAATAAATTTTTGGGATGAATGAAAACATATACATGGTCTTGAAAATGGATTGCAGTGCAAACAAGATACTTTTTTTGTTGTTAAATGTAATAGAAAATTTGGACCATTTATAAAATTATGACTTTTACTTAATAATAATAAGTGCAAAATGCTTATTAAACATATTATTATTATTATTATTATTATTATTATTTTTGAGTTATTTTTAATTAGTCCGACAAAATTAGGGTACTACAATAATGAGTCATAAAAATCTTACAAAGTCAGAGTTATCAAACTCAGAGCTACATCATCATTACTACTTGTTTAAACAAAATACATTATCTTCTACTAACAGTCTAAATATACTAAAATGATACAAGTGCTTCAAGCATTTTCAATTAGTTCAAGAATCAAGTTTGCACAATATTGTCGGACGTTCATCATTTCATCATCTTTGAATGGTTTTGAGTCTCCAAATATCTTTTGAGTCTCCAAAGATTATCTTAATCATGTGACCATAAAAATCATAAGTAGTTAATTAATACTAACGTTGAAAAAGTCTATCACATACCCCATCCATGAATCAACGAGACTACTAGATACAATGTTCAACATATGTGCTACACTCATAATCTTTAGGTTGTGTTTGCCACTAAAATTGAATATCATATATAAAATTATAGTGAGTAATTATTATATAGATAGAGACATATAAATTATAATTATAATTCTATATATATAATCTAAACAACTTACAATGGGAATGCTCCATGTGGGCTTATTCTTTCTTAATCTTTGCAATTTATTATATTCACTTAAAGCTATACAAAATTAAAATACTCATTAAACTTGTATTATAACATATCAAAAAGTTCATGTACATATACGTATACGAGAAATACATTAAACACTTACAAATCGACGATGTGCATGATATTTTTATTTGGTTTCCATCCCAACGAACATAGGAAGACTATAGTATTCTTCCTAGGACAAATAACGAGCAATTGCCAATGACGACTACATTGTGCAAAAAGTTAAATGTGTTAAGTACATTCATGTTATAATGGATAAATTATAATAAAAACTTACTTATTTGTTGAGATAAGGTAATAGATAACACTCTTTTTGATCATGTTGCAACTTGTTTTGTATATATTTTTGAGCCCCAATAGGATCATATTCACTCTAAATGAAACATGGATCAATCAATCCATACATGCCACTCTTTCCCAAGCCAATACAAAGGAGATACATATATCTAAGATATTGAAATAAATAAATAAAAATAATTTTTTGTTATAAATGAAATTAATTACTTGACTAATTTTACAAATTAAATGTACTTATGTCAACCATATTTGTATAATAGTGATGCACAACTCTTGATTACCCATACACAACTCCACTATATCGCTTTGTCCAAGAAAAAACCCTTCACTTTTCTCATGTTCCAATTTTAGCTTTATAGACAATGATATATTCATCGACTTTAAAAACAATTGTTGAATAGAATCTTGTTGAGATTTAGACTTTTTGAGTGGAATGTCAACTTTCATAAATATGTCAGCCTCCTAAATAATTAAAGATAAATTATTTAGTCATTTAAAATATTTCAGGTGTAAATAGAAAAAGATGTATGTAATAAATACCTTATCAGAAATAAGCCGCAAAAGTCTTTTTAGCCATTGAATAAAAGTATTTGAAGCATGACCAACTATTGTTACCTCATCAATGGGCATAGGTACTTGAGCATTTGCATCTAAAACCTTGGTAACCACCACCCTAACCATATACTATGCGAAAAATATCATTTTAAAGAGCTATTTTTAAGCCCTTTACCGTGCTTTTAAGCGCTCTAGTATCTAGTGCTGTAAAAGGATACAACAACGCTATTGAAAATAAAACAAGTGCTATAATAGGTCAATATATTAAGCGCACTCCTTATAATAGTTTTACAGCGCTTTTTAAAAAAAGCGCTGTAAAAGGTCCATATATAAAACACATTTCTTATACTATGTTTACAGCGCTTTTTCAAAAAAGCGATGTAATAGGTCCATATATAAAGCGCACTCCTTATAATAGTTTTACAGCGCTTTTTTGAAAAAGCGTTGTAAAAGATCATATATGAAGTGCGCTTCTTATGTTGGAACCAAGTTGGTTCTTTCAATTAAAGTTTTGATGTTAACAAAAGTGTTTTATGAAAATCAGATTTTGACTTCGAAGAATGAAAAATCAGAGGATGACGTCACCAGAGGATACACCAGAGGATGTCAATAGAGGATGACGTTAGCAGAAGATGTCATCAGAGAATGACGTCACCAGAAGATAAAAATGCCACCAGAAGATTCGGTCAGAAGATATCACTAGAGGATACATCTAGAGGATATCACAGAGGATGTCATCAAAGGCAAACATCAGAGGATATCATCAATCAAAGGATATCATCAAAGGGAAGAAACAATAACATCATCAGAGGATATTATTCTTGGCCTATATCAGAAGGAAGTAGAGTCTAGAAGGAGACTTGGTCCAGACCAGAAGGAAGCTTGTCAGAAGGAGACTTGGTCCAAACCAGAAGGAAACATAAGTCAGACTTGGTCCAGACTAGAAGATAGCATGATCCAGAATAGAAGACTTGGTCCAAATTAGAAGATAGCATAGTCCAGAACATAAGACTTAGTCCAGAACATAAGATCAATGGTCCAAATCAGAAGGTCAATGGTCCAGATCAGAAGATCACACAATGGTACAGATTAGATCACATGGTCCAGAGTTGGTCGAGATTAGAAGATCATACGGTCCATAATTTAAATCATGATGTAGATCAGTGAAGACTTGATTGAATTTTGATAAAAATTTGATCAATGTATTAAGGGGATTTGATTCAAAACATCACCGAAGACTTGAAGGAAATTCGAATGCAGTCTGAAGCAAAAAAGATACGTTTTGAAATTAAGAGATACAAGATTGGCCAACATAATTTTCAAAGGAAATCTGAGCAAGATTCATCTCGAAAATAAGCTTGGACACATCCCAAATTTCAGCTATAACAGAAGGCTCCAGGCAGGAGTAATTTGCATCAAAAAACATAGAACTCAAGCTTCAAATTCAAAGTTATCTGAGAGTTCAATAGAGAGAAATTCTTGAGTGCAAAAGCAATATTTTCTAAGTGTTTTCAAGAGAGAAATTCAGTGCAACAATCAGCTTTCTAGAAGCAACAAAAGAGTGCAGAATCAGTGTAGCAATCAGCTTTCCAGAAGCAAATTTACAGAGTTCCAAACCCTTGTAATCTAACCCGATAGTGGTGTAGATCCCTTCTTCAATCTGGGGTTGTCAGATTGGTAGGAGAATACTTGACTTATAGAGTCAAGGTGTTGTTATCATTCCTCAAAAGTCTGGGGTTGTCAGACTATTTGGGAAGACTGACTTGGAGGGTCAGGTGTTGTAATTCAAAGGTTTTGAATTAGTGGTTTAAAGCCTTCGGAGTGAAGGGACTGGAAGTAGCCAAGTTAATGGTGAATCAGGATAAATTGTTGTGTTCTTATGTTGTTATTATCTGCTGTTAAGTCTGATCATTTATTCATCCAATAATTCGTATCAACATTCAACAAAACAACAAAAGAATTTAAGTTTGCAAACACAGTTCAACCCCCTTCTCGTGTTTGCACCTTCAATACTATGTTTACAGCGTTTTCTCAAAAAAACGTTGTAATAGGTCCATATATAAAGCGCTTCTTATGCTAGTTTTACATCACTTGTTCAAAAAAGCGTTGTAAAAGGCTTAGAAAAGCGCTGTAAAACGTTTAAAAAAGCTTTGTAAAAAGATTTTTTATGGCATTTTTTAAAAAAGTGCTGTCTTATTTATGACATTATTATCAACATCAAATATCACATTCAGATTCTTCTTTTCAACATTAAAATTCACATTCACAATATCAAAATTCATATTTTTCACAATATCAATTTCATATTCACATTCAACTATCAATTACAAGTGTTTCACAACAACAAATTACAATAAATTACAATTTCATATTCACATTCAATAATATCATTTACAGTGTTTCGCAACAACATATTCACAGCAACAAATTACATAATGACAGTAGCAACAAATTACATATTGACAATAACAAGAAATTAATTACAAATTATATAACTTTGAGTTCGAGGACAAATTGACACAATTCTTTTTTTATTTCTTTGAGATCACTTTCAGAGTATGTTGGGTTGAAGTTGTCAAAATACTGAAGTAAAATAAGTTAGAATCAATATATATATATATATATATATAGTTTATATATGAAAATCAAAATATAATGAAAATAATGTACCGGTTCTGGAGTTATATGTTGATTCAAATAAACAATCTCCATGAAACTCATTATATAGTATCCGCAGTCTATGTTGTTAGTGTGACGCGGATACTATAAAATAAAACATGTACACCCATAAATATTTATGCATTGATTATAACTGAAAATTTAAAGGCATATAATTAAGTTCTATAACAAAAATGTCAAACCTTTATTGGAAGCCATGTATGTTGTTTGACTTATTCTTCGACACTGAAGCACCCCTTTGAGCGCGGAAAACTTGCAGAGCACTATCAAATAAATGTGATTATTATTCAATGACCAACCACATTATTTATATATGTAAGAAATAAATGAATATTACTTATGTGTTGAAGATGTTCTTTATATCAGGGTGATTTTTGAAATGACTGTGCAATGGGTCTAAATAGTATACAATTTCAGAAGTTGCATTTAGGGAAAACATAACCCAATGTTGTCTACAACAACAAAAATTTGGTTGGCAAATTTGTTTACACAACTCATAATATCATAAATTAAAAAAGATATAGATAAAGTATATAATTACGTACCCTGAATTGTATGGTGCCAGAAACAACTTGTCCTTCTTTTTATTTTCTATAAGTATATCAACTGGATCGAGTTTAAACATGGATAGTTTATGCGGAGATAAGAATGAAAATCTACTTGACAATTTCCGCGTGCACACCAACGTCTCATACAAAAACCTTCAATGAAAATATAAAATTAGATTAATTATCAATAAATTACATGTGGAAGTGAAGCAATTAAAAGCTAATTTTTATCTTAAATAAAGTATTTATATTATCTGATGTATATGCTGATGACAGTAGCACTCAAATCTTTGTGATCGAGAAGTTCGTATATTTTCTCTTTGTGAAGCATTTCTAAAAACTCTTCTCCGAATATACCTTTTTCCAGGTTTATCATACGTGTATCATTGTTGCCCTCCATATTCATCTTTTTTGTTGTGTCAAGACACGACCCAAATCAAGCAAGGCGTGGTTGACTTATTTTAGGAGCAGCAACTGATTTTCCTCGATCCATTTTTTGCATTTTGGAAGATTTATTTTTACCACAGACCTGCACCTACGACGCAACAGGTTTATTTTTTGGTTGAATCTAAAAAAAATGAGGTTGATCAGTTTGTTATTTATTATAGTAAGCTAATCATTTCGTATACATGAATTGATGCGTATGTCAAACCTTTTCTGCCTTTTCTGGTGAAGTGACATATTTGTTGCGAGGGATCTTATCATTCCCTTTAGCAAAAATCTAAATAAATGTGAAATTAAAAGCAGAAAAATCAGCAATTAAACATAATCAATCATAATCATACAACTAAACATACATAGCAATTAAAACATACCTCCTGATCAGTGCCAACAAGATGTTTCGGCCATGCCACATAGCTACCTATTGCTTCTCCCAAAAGTTTCATACCTCCGTCGTTCTCAGGGATAGGCAGCGGTGCAAGTGGTTCTAATGCTACCACATGTGACACTTTAACATGGCCAGCAGGGACGGGATTGTTGTGCAATACTTCTCCCAACGTATTGTACAATGTTCCTTTCCTAACCATGCGACGGGTAGGGGAAGATAAGTATAGGCAACAACGTGAAACACCCTAAATTTAATCAAGGTTAAATCAAGGTGAAACAATTAGGTTGAATGAATTTATTATTTCCTTAAGTACCATCGGAAGACTTTTATGAGGAATGTTGCAACTTCCATCTTCACTGTCTATTTGCATTTCACGTTGAAGTTGCTTTTCCTTGTCCTTTTTAACCAAGTATGCAGCTTGCTCCGATAGGGTTTTCAACACTTCTAATACTTGATCATTCGAGGGATTTGGACGCTTCTCATGTGAAAAATAACTTTTGGGAGTCACACCAAATCCCTTACCCCTCACACAGCCAGAATATTCAAGAACATTGAATAGCTTGCCGAGAATGTCCCTACAACTAACTTCTTTTTTTTCATCTTGATTTTTAAGACATTGTTCCAAATTTTCCTAAAATACATGTAGTATTAAAAAGATAAGTTCAATATCATTTTCAAGACATTGGTTTTCAGTTCTGTTTTGTTGTATAGATTTTACTTCGCTACTAATTAGTTTGGACTTTAACAATGTTTAATATCAAGTTTTTTATTTCAATGACTTTTCACCATGTGCAATATCTCAATCACCTTTGAAGGCATTGAAAAGCGTTGACTGGAAAAGATATGGTTTGCATGTACGGGGTATAGTAGAGCAAGATGGCATTGCATTACTAGAATGGGAAAACTTGCCTACTGATACTCACATTGATATTGTTCTCAACTCATATTTAAAACAATATCCCGCATTGGACAGATCCGTTTTTGCTTCATCTGAGACAGTTTAACACATTTTTATTTTATTTCTTGTCTTTGATAGTTTATTGGTGCTTTGTTGCTAGACATTTCTTTGGATTTTTTCTACTAAATCTATCAACTCAAAATTTAAAGGATCTAGTAGTGGATCATAAGAGATTTACATTTCCGTTTCTTTTGGCAGATAACCTTATAGAACTAGTGTACAACTCTAAGTTTTAGTGTGAAACTACATTTAATGTACTTCCACATAAATAAATAGTGATATATATGCTGATCAAAATAATATAGTTGTTTCCCTACATATGAATATATGAATGACTATGATATGACCATTTGCATTCAATAGTATGGTAGTGTATTTCAACTAAACTTAATAACTAAAAGCGTTGTTGTATAATATTTTAAAAATAACGGAGGATACAACAGTGCTTTATTGAGAAGAGCTTTAGCAAAAACGCTGTTGTAGGGTCATGAAGGGTTTAGGATTTACAGAAAAACGCTATTGTAGGGTCATAGCGATTTCACATAATGTTTACAGCATTTTTAGAGCGCTTCGTGTAAAAGAGCTGTAAATATAACACTCTCATATAAAGTTTACAACGCGTTTAGAACGCTACATTTACAGCGCTTTGTATAAAAGCGCTGTAAACTCTGTAAATGTTTTAAAATTTAATTTTTAAAAGTCGTTTACAGTGCTTATGGATAAAAGCGCTGTAAAAGATAGCGCCCACACACTCTATATTTACAGTGCTTTTATGAGCGCTTTGTTTAAAAGCGCTGTAAATGCTGTAAATGTTTTGAAATTTAATTTTTAAAAGCCTTTTACAGCGCTTATGGACAAAAGCCCTGTAAAATTACAAGCAGTTATATATATATATATAAATAAATAATAACATATGTAATACATTCTATCCCTTCGAACCCTATTCTGAACTTTCATCTCTTCTACTTTGCACTCATTTTTATTGAGTGATTGTTGTCTCGGGTACTGTATTTATTAACTTGTTATTGTCTCTAAAACTGATAAATTGTTAGCTGATAAATCTGTTCTGTTTTGACCTTGGACCTTGGTTTCCATTTTCCAATATTAGTCTATATATATTATAGATTCGTATGATGTTATAGATTGATAAATTTGTGTAACACTGCATTCATATATACTGCATTCATAAATTCTTACATGATAAATCATATAAAATCTGTTCGATCTGTTCTGTTATGTTTTGAAATATATATAACTTGTATGCATATATATATATATATAACGTTATAGATTGATAAATTTGTTATAGATTTATTTGTTCTTACTGCATTCATATAGGTCATATAATTAAAATGGACTGGAAATGGATGTCTGCCAATCGATTGTCAAAAGAGTATGAAAATGGAGTGAAGGAGTTTGTTGAATTTGCAGTGAAGAATGCGAAAGACCCAAATCGAATCACTTGTCCTTGTTTAAAATGTTGTTTTGGAAAACGCGTTAGAGCAGACGAATTGGAAGGACATTTAGTATGGCATGGAATTGATAAAAGCTATACATGTTGGATAAAACATGGTGAGAAAAAAAACAGGGAACACTTATTTTGACAGTGATGCGACATATGATTCAAATGATTTCGACATAGATACATGTGAGCGGGACCGAGTTGAAGATATTGCAAAAGCAGTGGAAGAAGATCTTTGGGATTGTCCTAAAATGTTTGAGAGTTTGTTGATTGATGCAGAGAAACCATTATATAATGGTTGTACTAAATTCACAAGACTTTCGGCGATATTAAAGTTGTACAACTTAAAAGCGAGAAATGGATGCTCTGATAAAAGCTTCACATAATTATTAACACTCCTAAAAGATATGTTGCCAGATGATAATGAGCTTCCCAGTCGAACTTACGAGGCTAAACGAATTTTGTACTCTATTAGCATAAGTTACGAAAGGATTCATACATGTCCTAACGATTGCATTTTATTTCGAAACGAATATGAATTACTAAAGGCGTGTCTGAAATGCAATGTCTCTCGATATAAGAAGAAAGAATCTACTCCAGCAAAAGTCGTGTGGTATTTCCCTATAATACCCAGATTTAGGCGAATCTATCGAGTGAAGAAGATTCAAAACACTTGACATGGCATGCAGATGATTTATTTGATTTATAACCTACCTCTGTGGTTATGTATGAAGCGTAAGTTTATAATATTGTCTCTGTTAATTTCTGGACCCAAACAACTGGGGAATGATATCAACATTTACTTGGCTCCTTTAATTGAAGATTTAAAAAAGATATGGGAGTCAGGTGTGAAAGTTTATAATGGGTATAAGAAAGAATGTTTCAATTTGAAGGCTATGTTGTTCGGCACAATTAATGATTTTCCAGCATATGGTAATTTATCTGGGTATGACATTAAAGGTCAGTGTACATGTTCTATATGTGAAGAGAGTACAGATTGGATGCGTTGAAACATTGTAAGAAGAACGTCTTTCTTGGACATCATAGATTTTTACCTTTTAGTCATCATTATCGTGGGTGGATAAATGCATTCAATGGAAAATCAGACGAAGGTACTGCTCCAAAAGCACCAATTGGATATCAAATATTGGAAAAAGTACAACGTTTGACCAATAAATTTGGCAAACCATTTGCGGGAGAGCTTGTCAAAACTGGGTGGAAGAAAAAGTCAATTTTCTTTGAATTGCCATATTGGAAGTCATTGTATATAAGACATTTTCTCGATGTGATGCATATAAAAAAAATGTCATTGATAGTGTTATTGGTACGTTACTCAGTGTTCCGGGAAAGTCTAAGGATGGCATCAATGCAAGATTGGATTTGGTCGATATGGGAATAAGAAATGAATTGTGTCCCGTAAAGAAAGGAAATCACACATATCTACCTCCAGCCGCTCATACTCTATCTAGAAAGGAAAAAATTGTTTTATGTAAATTTCTACACGAAGTTAAAGTTCCAGAAGGATACAGTTCAAACATTAAAAATTTAGTTTGTATGAAAGACCTCAAGTTAAAAGGTTTGAAGACTCATGATTGTCATATTCTAATAGAGCATTTGCTACTTATAGGTATACGTTCCATTTTACCTGAAAAAGTTCAACGAGCCATAACTAAATTATGTTTCTTCTTCGAGGAAATTTGTAGTAAAGTGATCGATCCTCAGAAATTACCGACATTGCAAAGTGAAATTGTTGTTACTTTGTGTGAGTTTGAAATGTATTTCCCACCCTTGTTTTTTGATATAATGGTTCACCTTACTGTTCATCTTGTTAAGGAGACACAACTTTGTGGGCCAGCTTATATGAGATGGATGTATCCGATAGAACGATATATGAAAATATTAAAAGGGTACGTAAAAAGTAGAAGTCGACCAGAAGGATGTATTGATGAATGGTACATTGTCGAAGAAGCTGCTGAATTTTGTACTGAATATGTATCCAATGTTGAATCCATAGGACTTTCTTTGTCTTGTCATTCGGGAAGAATAACAAGAAAAGGGATAATTGGAAAGAGAGTAATGACTATATCAAGAACAGAATGGGAGCAGGCACAATTGTATGTTTTGCATAATGATGATGAGGTTCAACCGTAGGTTACAATACACATGGATCAGTTATCGAGTTTGAACAAGAACAGGAATAAAAATTGGATAACACGAGAGCACAATCGAAGTTTTATCCTTTGGCTAAAAATTCCTATTAGCTCAAAGTTTGATATATACCCTGCTTCAATTTCAGAGAGATTGAGGTGGCTAGAAAATGGCCTGAGTTTACATGTCTTTTCTTACGTTGGTTATGTAATTAACGGCTATACATTTTATACCACAAAACAAGATGAGCAAACCACTATGCAAAATAGCGGAGTCACTCTAGTAGCAGAAGCGATGCATATCTCAAGTGCAAAAGACAAAAACCCAATATATGCAAATCTATCATATTTTGGGGTTATCGAGCACATATGGGAGTTGGATTACACAATGTTTCATGTTCCCATCTTTGGTTGCAAGTGGGTCGATAATAATAATCCATCATTTCGTATCGTTAATGGACAAACAAATGTAAATCCCACTAGGAAAAGAAGAAGGGCATCTTAAGTGTGTTTATGTGTTTTATATAAGTCATGTAATGATCTGTACTCATTGTGTAAAATTTTATGTAACTTGACCTGCCAGAACTGAGTATTTGATTTTATGCTTATATACTGATTTTCTATCAGAACTTGAACTGATCATGTAATTTAGCATTGATATATATACAAGCATTGATATACTGATTTTCTGCCAAAACTTGAACTCAGCATATAATTTTTTTAATTATATTATTTAATTATTTTAGAGATGACAATTTGATAAATTTTTTAACTATAATCTGAACTCATCATATAAGTTGATATGAACAATTTGGTATCCATGAGTATGGATATTATATCATAGCGCTTTCGCACATAAGCGTTGTAGAAGGATTTAAAAAAATAAATTACAATTACAAGAGAAAAACATTTACAACGCTTTTGCCCGTAAGCACAGTAAATGGTTGCAAAAAAATAAAATACAATTACAAGAGACAAAACATTTACAGCGCTTATGGGAAAAAGTGCTGTAAAATGCAAAATAAAATACAGGTACAAAACTTTTACGGTGCTTTTGCCTATAAGCACTGTAAATGGTTTCAAAAAAATAAATTACAATTACAAGAGACAAAATATTTACAGCGCTTATGGGAAAAAGCGCTATAAAATGCAAAATAAAATACAAGTACAAAACATTTACAACGCTTATGTGTAAAAAGCACTGTAAAATGCTAATATAGCACCTTTTATACACTGTGTATATAAGCGCTGTAAAATACTATTTAAGACGCTTTTTATATAGTCTTTTAAAGCGCTATTTGGAAAAGCGCTGTAAAAGGGTTTTTTTTATAATATTATGTAAACTGATAATATAAGAAACTGCCTCTTCATTTTCTTCTTCATTACGTATATTCTCATCCCTACGAACTTGGCAGTGTGAAACCCTTATTTATTACATACTCTCTATACGAACCATTCTCCATATACGAACCCTTCCCCCAGTGCGAACCCTTCTCTCTGTCCATATTCATTATGTACTCTCTATTTTTATTATTCTCCATTTTCACTACGTTCTAATCCGACGACCATAAAGGTTTTTAAGGCGTTTTTTGTTAAGTTTTTTAAAGCGCTCTGTTGAACCCTAGTGTTATCTTCTCGTTGCACAAGTCATTTCTATTTGTATTTCTGCGACGTCGTAACCCTTAACTATAGGTATTGTTATTCATATCTCGTTGCCACTAAACATATAATGCATGTTGTATTTATTCAATCTGTTGTTGTCACTAAACAGCATGTTGAACTTATACGGCATGTTAAACTTATACTGTGAGAAATGTGTAGATAAATGGATTCCAACAACAATTTAGGTCGTCAAAATGACGAAGTTGTAAACATTGACGTTGTAAACAATGAAGTTGTCAACGCTAAAGGCTATGAAGGCGAAGTGAAGCGTGGGGCAACTATAATGCAAAAAGTCATTATAGGAAGAAGTACTGAAATAAAATTTGAGGTATATATACTATACTTTTGTTTAGATTTTATTTTTTTTATTTTTTGAAAACAATCACTTACACTCTAGCTATGAGTTTATTAGGTGGGATGGAATGAAAGTGGTCAGTCGATTGAGCCCAACAGTTCAATGATGTAAGCTACATCGATGCTGTTGTCCGCCAAAATAACCCAATAACAATCGATGACTGGAGAGACAAAGCATTGAAGGATGCTAAAGACATACTGTGGAGTAATGTACAAGTAATTAACTTTTTTACTCCACTTTTTTGTTACTTAATTATAATTTTTTCCATTGAAATACTTTTATTCAAACTCTTTATTTATTTGGTTTTCAGAGCGTTTTTAACATTGAAGATGTGTGTAAAAATTACGTACTTAGAGTTGCCGGTAAAATTCACAGAGGATTTAGACCTCATATGTCAAATTGTTACCTAAGAGACAAGTGTGGAAATGTGAATGTTGAAGCTCCAAACATTTACAAACACTACATAACACCTGAAGAGTGGACCTCTTTTGTTGCTAAATGCTCAGACCCTGCATTTGTGGTAATATTTATTTTTTTAGTATGTGTGTTTTATTCATATTTATATCTTATATTTTTTACACGACCGTTATTTTTTTAATTTATATATAGAATATAAGTACAGCAAATCGGGAGCGCGCAAAAACCCAGTGCATCCATACAAAAGATCGCGTATGGGGTATGCGTGTTTAGAGCAAAAAATTGTAAGTAAACATCACTTTTATACATTGTGGTAGATTATAAACTATAGTTTATAACTAGTATTTTGTTTACGTCGTAACGAACAAGTTGTTCAAGAATGTGTAAGTATACTATCACTTTAATATTTTTTAATATTGACTTTTAAAAATGATATTGAACTTATCTTTTTAATACTACATGTATTTTAGGAAAATTTGGAACAATGTCTTGAAAATCAAGATGGAAATAAAGAAGTTAGCTGCAGGGACATTCTCGGCAAGGTATTCAATGTTCCTGAATATTCTGGCCGTGTGAAGGGTAAGGGATTTGGTGTGACTCCCAAAAGTTATTTTTCACATGAGAACGCACAAATCCCTCAAATGATCAAGTATTAGAAGCACTGAAAACCCTATCGGAGCAAGTTGCATACTTGGTTAAAAAAGATAAGGAAAAGCAACTTCAATGTAAAATGCAAATAGAAAGTGAAGATGGAAGTTCCAACATTGGTCATAAAAGTCTACCGTAGGTAATTAATTACTTAATGAAATAAGAAACTCATTCAACCTAATTTTTTCACATACTTATGTATTAACTGTTGATTTAATTTAGGGTGTTTCACGTTGCTGCCTATACTTGTATTCCCCTACCCGCATGGTTGGGAAATGAACATTGTACAATACTTTGGGAGAAGTATTGCACAACAAAGATGTCCCTGCCAGCCATGTTAAAGTGTCACCTGTGGTGGCTTTAGAACCATTTGCACCGTTGCCTATCCCCGACAACGACGGAGATATGAAACTTTTGGGAGAAGCAATAGGTAGCTATGTGGCATGGCCAAAACATCTTGTTGGCACTGATCAGGAGGTATGTTTTAATTGCTATGTATTTTAGTTGTATGATTATGATTGATTATATGTAATTTCTGATTTTTCCACTTCTATATTTCACATTTATTTAGATTGTTGCTAAAGGGAATGATGATAAGATCCCTCGCAACGAGTCTGTCACTTCACCAGAAAAGGTTTGACATATACATCAATTCATGAATACGAAATGATTAGCTTACTATAATAACTAACAAACTGATCAACCTCATTTTTTTTAGATTCAACCAAAAAATAAACCTGCTGCACCGCAGGTGCAGGTCCGTGGTAAAAATAAACCTTCCAAAATGCAAAAACTAGATCAAGGAAAATCAGTTGCTCTTCCTAAAATAAGTCAACCATGCCTTGCTCGATTTGGGTCGTATCATGACACAACAACAAAGATGAATATCAAGAGCAACAATGATGCACGTATGCTAAACATGGAAAAAAGTATATTCGGAGAAGAGTATTTAGAAATACTTGGCAAAGAGCAAATATATGAACTTCTTGATCATAAAGAGTTGAGTGCTAGTGTAATCAGCATATACATCAGGTAACGTAAATACTTTATTGAAGATAAAAATTACCTTTTAATTGCATCACTGCCACATTAATTTATTGATATTATAATATAATTTTATATTTGAAGGTTTTTGTACGAGAAGTTTGCGCACGGAAATTGTGAAGTAGATTTTCATTCTTATCTCCGCACAAACTATCCATGTTTAAACTCGATCATGATAATGTAAATAAATATGTAGTTGATAGACTTATAAAAAATAAAGAGAAGGACAATTTGTTTCTGGCACCATACAATTCAGGGTACGTAATTAGATACTTTATCTATATCTTTTTTAATTTATGATATTATGAGTTGTGTAAACAAATTTGACAACCAAATTTGTGTTGTTGTAGGCAACATTGGGTGTTGTTTTCTATAAATGCGACTTCTGAAATTGTATATTATTTAGACCCATTGCACGGTCATTTCAACAATCACCTTGATATAAAGAACATCTTCGACACGTAAGTAATGATAATTTATTTCTTACATATATAAATAATGTGTTTGGTCATTGAATAATAATCAAATTTATTTGATAGTGCTTTTCATGTTTTCCGTGCTCAAAGGTGTGCTTCAGTGTCGAAGAATAAGTCAAATAACATCACATGGCTTCTAGTAAAGGTTTAAAAAATTTGTTATAGAACTTAATTATATGCCTTTAAATTTTCATTTACAATCAATGCATAAATATTTATTGGCGTACATGTTTTATTTTATAGTGTCCACGTCAAACTAACAACATAGACTGCGAATACTATATAATGAGGTTCATGAAGGAGATTGTTGATCTGAATCAACATATAATTCCAGAAACGGTACGTTATTTTCATTATATTTTGATTTTCATATATAAACTATATATATATATATATTTGATTCTAACTTATTTTGCTTCAGTATTTTGACAACTTCAACCCAACTTACTCTGAAAATGATCTCAAAGAAATGAAAGAAGAATAGTGCTAGTTTGTCCTTGAAATGAACATTATATAATTTGTAATTAATTTGTTGATGTACTGTCATGATATAATTTGTTATGTGAATATGTAACTCATACTGTGAATATCTTGCTACTTTCACGATGTAATTTGTTCTGTGAATATGTAATTCATACTGTGAATATGTTGAATGTAATTTGTTCTGATAATATATGTAATTCATACTGTAATTTATTGTAATTTGTTGTTGTGAAACACTTGTAATTGATATTGTTGAAAGTGAATATGAATTTGTTGCTGTGATGTGAATTTTAATGTTGAAAAGAAGAATCTGAATGTGATATTTGATGTTCATAATATGAAATAAAAAAGACAGTGCTTCTTTAAAAAATGCCATAAAAAATAATTTTACAGAGCTTTTTTAAACGTTTTACAGAAAAAGCGTTGTAAATCTAAAATAAGAAGCGCGCTATATATGGGACCTATTACAATGCTATATTGAAAGAGCGTTGTAAATCTATTATAAGAAGCGCGCTGTATATGGGACCTATTACAACGCTCTTTTGAAAAAGCGCTGTAAATCTATTATAAGAAGTGCGCTATATATGGGACCTATTACATCACATTTTTGAAAAAGCGCTGTAAATCTATTATAAGAAGTGTGACACCCTAAACCCCAAAACAACATATATAGTAATTTATACTAGATTTTTTTATTTTAAAACAGAATTCGCAGCCGATAAAGAAAATATGTTTCCAACAAAATAAGAATTTTTATAACTAATTTAGGATATCACGTTCCTCTAAATACACATGTAAAAATTCAACTTTGTTCCTCAACTAAAATAGTACAATACGAACAAACTTGACTTAGCTATAATTTTTTTTTTTATAATTTAATTTCAAAAACTAACTAGTACTTATAAGATTTTCATACCAAAAAGTCGTTTCTAATAAAAAGTAAAAGTAAAATACAATTTACAACTCTTATTCCCGGTATCACCTATCAGAGCGAAGTTTCTCCCAAACTTGAACTTCAAGACTCATTAACCTATAATAACTGCGATTTCGCAAATGCAGGGCCAAGCCAGTCGAACACAAACAACGAAGGTGGTGAGTTTCGAAATCATGCTTATAGTATAATATAAGTAAGAAGAACACGTAATTAATCATAACAAACTGTATCATTATACAAACATTCTTCAAGAAAAGAAACATCACATTATAAAGTCAAAATCACTAAAGAGAAATCAATATATTTCACTATAACATCAAATCATCTAAGAGAAATTATTATCGCACACGATACATATTAATCACAACAAAACAATCACAAGAAGATGCAATGCTATGCATGAGCTTAGACTTTACTTCACAACGTGGTACCATTCTAACTCTGAAGTACTTGGTTAGGAGACTTGAGCTTAGACTTTACTTCACAACGTGGTACCATTCTAACTCTGAAGTACTTGGTTAGGAGACTTGATACTATGCCACCATCCCGGTGGACGGACAATTCAAATTGGCCCTGTCCTCATAGATCCGCTCAACTAAACCCGAGACACATATACGCGACATTCGAGGTAAACGTGTGTTGCATGGTAGCTCCCGACATTTGGAGTGCTACCTCAAAGTCACCTAGGAATTCCCCACCCGAATACCTCCAAGGTCTAACAATCTTGCCCTAAGGCTCAACAGCAGACCGCCACGATCAGGCTCATTCAGTTGTACTTCCCCGGAATCACTAGGCTTGTCAGACCCTACCTATATGGTGACAAAATAATCTCCACTTCAAAAATTCTCAATATTTATTTTCTCCCCTCGTTGGCCTATGATACTCCATTAAGATCATAGTCTCAAACACAAATTGGAATCATCACCATTTCATCAATTATGGGGTTACTTCAATATCCTCATCACAAATTTATAACATCACAAATATTAATCATACATCATCATCATCACATAAACTCATCTAATCAAACATACATAAAATTCATTCGACATCCAATATCACAGTAATATCAAATATCACACATTTAACGAAAATAAATCAAATATCACGATAATATCAAATAACACACATTTAACAAAATTAAATCAATCAATACCTCATAAATATTTCTATTCCAAATTTTAATCTCACAATTTCCATATTTTCACATTAATCAATTTATCACTCAAAGGGCTACTGCCGTACGTGGCAAGCCCCGGATGAATCGTTGGGAAATACGGTTTTCCCGTTCATCTCACAATATATTATACTCATGAATTCAAACGCTCTCTCACCCTTACCTTAGTTAGACGCTTTATGTAATAACATAAATCAATGGATGTTTTCAACAGCAACCGTAGACGACGTACAGCGAGCGAATCCAAATAAACGGCGAATTCACAAAATCTCTGAGACGTGACTGATAAATTATGCGGAGCATAAAAATCAATGTTAAATAATTAATAATAATTTTTGGAGCAAAAATAGAGTCAAAACGACGAGAAAAAACTGCAGAAAAAGTCTCACTGACTCGTCGGAGCGCCGGAAGGGTCCGACATCAACTTCACCGAAAAATACAAATGAGTAGTGCTTATTGAAGGTTTCGACGAGAGGAATCCAAAAACGATGTTAGTTTTTTTGATACGACAAACGTGTTGATCGGAATCGGCCAAAAACAACTCGCCCAAGAAAAATAGCGCAGCTGTTTCTGATGAAACGGAGCCACGATTGATAAAATTGATGCCAAAAATGGATTCAGTGGCCGATTTTGTGTGGGATATAAGTTGGGATCGGTTCAAATGACAAGGAGTTGGTGGGATGAATTTGAGAGGAAGAGGATGTGCGTTTTTTTCTTTGTTTGCGTCGCTGCTTCCTTTCGTTTTTTCTTCTTCTTTTCTTATCTGTTCCTTTCTTTTCTTCTTCTTCTTTTATTCTAAAACTAATATTTTATATTAATTACTAAATCATAATAAATATATATAAAATCACAACGTCATAACAAGTATATAAAAATAAAGTAAATCAAACACAATATCACTACTATCTGAAGATAATTATTTATAAAATAAATAACTAAAAATAGAAAATAGTTCTAAATAATTGAAATATAAAATCGCATGAAATCTTATTCTTTAAAATATTACACTAAAATACAATTACTTTTAGAAAAACATATAAAATAATAAAATAAAATATTTATTATTTATATCACTCATTTAATATAATATAATACATATCAAACTAACAAGTCATAGAAAACATCCATATAACGGAAATTAATCACAAAATCTATCAACATATATTCTAAAATAATATTAATATCAAATTAATTATTTAAAATCTTATTTCATTAATAAAATAGTTTATTATAAAAATTGGGGTGTTACAAGAAGCGCGCTATATATGGGACCTATTACAACGCTTTTTTGAAAAAGCGATGTAAATCTATTATAAGAAGCACGCTATATATGGGACCTTTATAACGCTTTTTTGTATTTTCAATAGCGCTGTTGTATCATTTACAGCACTAGATACTAGAGCGCTTAAAAGCGTTGTAAAGGGCTTAAAAAAAGCGCTGTAAAAGGCTAATGATTCTTATAATACACATGGCACCACTGCAAGGTACAGAAGATACAATATTGAGGAAATTGAAGATGCGACAAAACGGTTTTCAAATACACTTAAGTTGACACCATAGTAAGTACATGAGTTGCCATGTTTTTTAGGCATATGATTTTGTCCTTTTATAATAGCAAATTTATGTTACACAATTACATACAAATTTTTCTGCAATGACACGTGCATCTTCTAATGAGTAATCTCCAGATGGCTTTTGTCGGGCTCTCTTCCACTTTTCATGACGTGATGGTGGAGATGGAGGTTCAACTATTGAATTTCCAGATGATTCATGTCTTTGTTTTAATTTTTCATTCATCAATCTTTCAGTAAGCAACTCATATCCCCCATGAGACATTAGGTGAGGGTATTTATTATGAGACTGAATCTTTTGTGCCTTCCTTTTTTTCTCCTATTATAAGTAATACACTAATTAAATGTAATACTAGAAATAAATTTATTAAGAGAAACTAAATTATAAATCTAGCTAACCACAAAGGAAGGATCCTGTCGTTTCTGAACAAACGCCTTCCATATGTCCTTATTAAGATAAGTATATGCCTCAAGAGGAGATTTGTGACTCAAATCTCCACCATTTAAATATCTAGATGCTAGACTAATTTTAAATGCCCTCCAACGTTCACCAACATATGAAATCCATTTCTTTTTCAAAAATTCATAATCAGGAACATCCCATTTCACCTACATTACAAAACAAATGGAGGAGTTAGTGTATAGCATTAAAATATATTTACGAAATCATATATATACTAAAATATTCAAAAAACTACAAGTACCTTGATAGCTTCCCATATCTAATTTTTTACGTCGCTATCTTCGTCGTCTCAATTATCTACCAAAATACAGACAAAGCTTCGTGCAAAGGAAGCAACATGATCCTTAAAGTTTTTCCTACTTAGGTAATCCAGTCAATGGATCTAAATCAATCCAGAAATTCTTACCTATCATACATTTACATTTCAACTTTGCCATATGTGTACCACGCTTACCCTTTCTTTGTGTAGATTGAGTACCCTCAACACTTTGCAAAAGAGCTAACGAATTATTCATGTGTCCTTTTTAAAAAAGAATAATAATGGTTAATAATAATTCAAAATAATGGAGAAAAATAATTATAAGCAATCATGTCATATATTGGTAAAAACTATAAACAATCAAAGTAAATATTATTGATAATCTGAAATTTATTAAGATAAACTATCATTATTACAGTTTCATTTCTTACGAGTCTTATGTTTGAATATTCTCCCATATCCCTTCTTGATGATCATCAAGAGTGGCATAGACTTCGTCCACTATAGTTTCTTCAATGAAAGTAAGTATTCATTGTGAGAATGAAGGAGTAATAGAAATATCTAGTGTTGAATCTAGACTTTCATTTGGTCCATGCAAGCTTTCACCTTGTTGAACAACTGACCACTTTTTGTTAGAAGGATCACTAACATAAAACACTTGTTTTTCTTGGGATGCCATAATAAAAGGCTCATCCTTACACGATTCCTTTTCAAGGTCCACCAATGTAAAACAAAATTCATCAATTTTAACACCACTATTGATGTCAAATCATTTACATTTAAAAAAGGCACTTTAAATTTAATGAAATCGACATCCCAAAGTAAGGTATGGATGCTGTAACAGGGTTTTCATCTTTTGAACTAGAGAAATGCATGGACTCAACTACAACCATAACCCCACTATTTTGCATGGTACTACTGTCATCCTGACTTTTTGTGTAGAATGTAAAATTATTTATATCGTAGCCAGTCCAAGTTATGCCATCAAAGTGAGGCCCATTTGCTAGCCATTTTAATGTATCGGAAGTTGTATTGTTGGTTAAAATGGTTTCTTTAAACCACTTTAAGAAAGTCTTGTTATGCTCATTCAACAACCATTTTTCATTCATTCTAGGATATTTTTCCTTCACAATGCTTTTATGAGTAGAAAGGTAAGGTTGAACCTCATCAATGTTATTCAATATATACAAATGTGCTTGAAGTACTTCCTCTCGTCCCATGCTCTTAAGTTTTAAGCCTCGTATACCATTACCAACACATGTTCCTTCATGACGAGATCTAACAATTCCTATGGCTTCTGCTTTCGACATATAGTCATAACAAAACTCAATAGCTTCTTCTGATATGTACCTTTCATTAATAGACGCTTTAGGATGGTGTGGATTCTTCACACATCCTTTTAAATTCTTCATGTAACGCTCGACTGGATACATCCTTCTCAAATAAACAGGACCACATAATTTAATCTCCATAACTAAATGAACAATTAAATGAACCATGATGACAAAAAAATAAGGAGGAAAATACATCTCTAGTTAGCACAATATAATAACAGCTTCATTTTCCAACTCATTTAATTTTTGGGGATCAACGACTTTTCTACAAATAGCGTTGAAGAATAAACACAACCTAGTTAAGACATCTCTTACTTTTTTAGGCAATATGCCACGTAAAGCCACTGGTAGTAGTTGTTGCATCAATACATGGCAATCGTGAGACTTTAAGCCAACTAATTTCAAATCTTTCATTGAGACAAGACTCTTGACATTTGAGGAGTAGCCATGTGGCACTTTTATTCCCTGTAAACACTCACAAAAGCTTTTCCTTTCCTTTTTTGACAATGTATGACAAGCAGGAGGAAAATATGTTCGTTTACGTGCTGATTGTGGAGCTAAGTGTTGTCGTATACCCATCTCAACCATATCTAGACGAGAATTTAAGCCATCCTTTGTTTTCCCTGAATGTTGAGAAGTGTTCCAATTACACTATCACACACATTTTTCTCCACATGCATCACATTAAGGCAATGTCTTACATCTAGACTAGACCAATAAAGAAGATCAAAGTGAAGGTGCAACACAAGAAGGGGGGTTGAGTTGTGTTTGATAAACTTTAATTCTTTTTGCTAATTAGTTGAAAAATAAGCAATCAGAGTATATAAGCAGCGGATAATAAAAGTTAACACCTTGAATTTATACTGGTTCACCGTTAACTAGGCTACGTCCAGTCCCTTCCTTTATAAGGGCTTTTCACTAATTCAAACTCCTTTGAATTACAACACCACTGACCCTTCAAGCCAGCCTTCCCAAACAGCCTGACAACCCCATACTTTTGAGGAACTACAACACATTGACTATACCAGCCAAGTCTTCTAAAACAGTCTGACAACTCCAGACTTTTGAGCAACAACAACACCTTGACTATACCAGCCAATTCTTCTCAAAAAATCTAATTACCCCAGACTTTTGAGGAACTTCACAACCTTAGACCTACAAGCTAAGTCTTTTTCTAACAATCTGACAACCCCAGATTTTAGAAGAAACTTCAACACTATAGGATTTTATACAAGGGATCGAAAATAAAACTGAGTAAATACTTTTGGAAAGTTGATACTCACAATAAGATTAACTTGAACTTGAGTGATTGCTTCTGAAAAATTTATGTTGACAATCAGCCTCACACTCTAAGAAAAGAACACTTAGAAAATATTTATCTTTTAAGCAAGTGTTTCTCGTCTTTGAACTCTTTGAATACTTATGAATTTTTGCTTGAGTTCTTCTGTTTTTCGATACTTCATTCTTCAACATTAGAGCTTCACTTTGATCTATTGCTTTACTTATGAAGTGTATTTCGATTGATTCTATTTTGAGAATATTCTGGAGTATTTTGCTCATATTTTGTTTCCGGAGTCTTTTACTCCGATTCTGTTTTAAGCATTTTGCTCAGATTCTGTTTTGAGCATACTTTTAGCTAGATCTTGTTTCTTGAGTCTTTTACTCCAATTCTGTTTTGAGCATTTTGCTTAGATTGTGTTTTGAGCATACTTTTAGCTAGATACTATTTCTTGAGTCTTTTACTCCGATTCTGTTTTGAGCATTTTGTTCACATTCTATTTTGAGCATACTTTCAGCTTCTAATTATGTAGCTTTTGATTTTTGCCTCTAATGAGATCCTCTGGAATTATCCTCCAACGGGATCCTCTGATTGTATCCTCTCATGGGAACTTCTGATTATATCCTTTGATGGGATCTTCTTATGATATCCTCTGACAGGTTCCTCTGATGATATCATCTGATTGTATCCTCTTATGATATCCTCTGATGACCATCGTGTGTTGATCATCCTCTAGTGACGTCATCCTATGATAACATCCTCTAGTGACGTCATCCTCTGATTTCTGCTTCTGGTGATGCCATCTTCTGGCGATATCCTCTGGTAAAGGTCATCCTCTGATTTCTACTTTTGGTGATGTTATCCTCTGATTTCTTCTTCTGGTGACGTCATCTTCATCTTCTGGTGGCATTTTTCATTCTTCTTCTAAGTCAAATATGTTATTTTCATAAAATACTTTTGTTAACATCAAAACTTTAAGTGAACGAACCAACTTGTTTCCAGCACAAAGAACACATACTTCTTCTTCCATATATTTTTCTCAAATGTATGTTTTTAGTTGTTTGCAAAGATAACGTTGATATCCTTAACCCATTGATAAACTTGATCCCCGATTAAGGCTTTGTGGTCAATTTCGTGCTCTTGGTGTCCATAAAATGTTTTTCTGAACTTACGGTATGGATTATTAGACTTGAGAAATTTACAATGCCCAACTTAAACTATTTTTCTTCCATATTTTAGTTGCTGGTAGCATGTGCCTTCTTCACATATAGGACATGCTTTATGTCCCTTAACGTTATAGCCACACAAGTTTCCATATGCAAGAAATTCATTGATGGTGCAAAATAGCATTGCACGCATCTTAAAATATTCACGGTAATACCCATCAAACACATCAACACCTTCCCAAAGCATTCTCAAATCTTCAATCAATTGACTTAGATAAACATCTATGTCATTTCCAGGTTGTTTTGGACCTGAAATCATCATAGATAACATAATGTAATTATGCTTCATGCAAATCCAAGGAGGTAGGTCGTAGATAACTAGTAGAACGGGCCATGAACTATGGTTACTACTTAAGTTTTCATATGGATTCATTCCATCCATAGCAAGTCCAAGCCTAAGGTTCATTGGCTCATTTCCGAACTCTAGGTACAAATAATCAATTTTCTTCCATCGCAGAGAATCAGCTAGATGACGGAGCTGTCCATCACGCTTCCTCTCATCAGCATGCCATCTTACATTCTTTGTATCATTTGTATTCGCAAACAATCGTTTGAACCTTGGAACTATTGGAAGATACCATAACACCTTCGCAGGAGGCCTCTTTGAGCTTTCTTCATAAATGAAATCACCATCCTTCATTTTGTAGCATGATAATCCACACCTAGATCACTTATTCAACTCTTCAAACTCATTTCTATAAAATAAACAGTCATTAGGGCATGCATGTATTTTCTTATACTCCATACCCATTGGACACAATATCTTTTGTGCCTCATAGTTACAATTCGGCAATGCATTATCTTCTGGGAGCATTTCTTTCAACAATTCGAGTAATTCGGTGAACTCTTTTATCTGTCCATCCATTTCTCGCCTTCAATTTGAACAATCTCAACACCGCAGACAATCGTGTAAAGTTAGTGCATCCCGAATACAATGTTTCTTCTTTGTCACTGCACAAATTATGATATACATGTGCACGATTAAAGGACTCTTGTCCAACATCATGTATCATGTCTTCTAGTTGATCACTCATATCTACATCAACTTCTTCTCTTTTTGAGGTATTTGACATGTTTAACGAATCACCATGCCATATCCATCTTGTATAATTCAAGTCAATCTCGGAACAAATAAGATGACTTCGTATTTCCTCAAAAAATGTAATGTATTTTCATTCAAACAAATAACACAAGGACAATAAAATCTTCCTTTACTTTCAGGAAGTTTTTTTAAAGCAAATTGTAAAAACTCCTCAACTCCCTTTTCATACTCTTCACTCAAATGATTAACATTCATCCAACTGCGAACCATAACTACTTCTGAAAAAATACACAATGGTAAAATTATGAATATTTATCCCAATGTCTTTACTAGCTATTCATCGCGTATCCTAATAAACCAAAAGAATGCAAATAAATAATGCTGTTGTAAAAAACTGCAAACAAATAGTATACCAAAACCTTTGTGTAGATAAATCTTCAATAAAGAACCAAGAAATATCAAATATTTGACAAAAATTAATTCATCTATAGCATCAGTTACATATAAAGGTGAGGGTCTGAAGAATAGTAGCCAAAATAACAGATCTTACATAGCACACTATCATAATGCAATTATATAATCATATGTAACATCTATCACACACTTGTTATGAGAAAAAATTCACCCACCAATGCACAAATGCATCCAACATAAAGAAGAAAATAAGAAGTAAACTTGTGTGTTGCTACATTAGTTTATTAACTTAAGCATTAGTAGAATGGGTTTATGATTGTAGTAATAATAACAATAATAATAATAATAATGATAATAATAATAATATTAATAATCATAAGGGTCATGGGCTAAGTGTATAGGTCTGATAATAAGCCTAATAATATACCTAATACTGCTAGTACGTATAGATAGATCTATAAGTAAATAAAGGAGGCTGTCGTGCATTCCGTGTCCCTGTTTCCCCGTTCTATTAGGAAGAAAAAAATTGAATTGACTACTGCCCTGTTGCATCCAGCCGCAACTCTTAATATCAAAATCATACATTGATTTCAAAGACTAGGCTGTTAGAGACGGTGATTGGCAAATATGCGACACATTACATCAACGGATCAGCTTCGTTGAGAAAAATCTTCAGCCAAGGTAAGGGGTGAGATGAGGTTCGATATTATGAGTATAAAATGACATGAGATGAACGAGAATACTGAAATTCCCAGATATTCATCTAGGGCTTACTACGTATGGTCGAGCCTATTGAGTGATAATAATTAATTAATAATATATGGATGGTAATAGGGAGGACTAAAATATATTTTATCAACGTATAGAATTGGTGTGAATTTATGTATATCAAGATTTAATACTGTCTAGTTTTATGAACCTTATGCTGATTGTTATGAACCTTATGAATAATATAAACTTGACTTTTCTTGTAACTTGATTGAAATTATGATATTACTTGAATGTCCCACCTGTTTGATTTCTTATTATGTGATTGATTGTGTATTGTGAGTAGTGTAGACCAAATATCAGGGCTTTATTGTGATTGACTAATATATATATATATATAATGATGAATATTGTGAAGTACAACTGAAAATTATTGAGTTATGATAATCCAATACGTATGAGATAGATGCTGTAGTTTTGGAGTGAGGATTATTTTGTCATCATATAGCGAGGGTTTGACAAACCTAGTGATTCGGGGAAGTACAACTGAATGAGCCTGATCGTGGAGGGCTACAGTCAAACCGTAAGGTAAGACTGATAGACCTTGGGGGTACATCTAGTTGGGAATTCCTAAGTGGATTAGTGGGTTATTCCCTAAGGCCTGGAACTACCGTGCAAAACAAGAGTACCCCTACCGTCGCGTATATGTGTCTCGGGTTGAGTTGAGGGGATCTATGAGGACTTGGCCATTCATGAATTGTCTGTCCACTATATTTGTGGCATAGTATCAGGCCTCCTAACCAAGTACTTCAGAGTAGAATGGTACCAAGTGATGAAGAAGTATAGAGTACAGGACATGCATAACATTTTCTCCCTGTGACTGTTTTATTGTGATTGAATTAGATTAACCTTGATATTATGTTCTGGAATGTTTCTCAGGTTTGTGTTAATTTGATTACTTACGTGTTCTTCTTGTTTACATTATACTATTACATAATTTCGATACTCACCCTCGTTGTTTGTGTTTGGCGTTTGCGATGGACGCAGACGAGCTGCAAGCTGCAGGTGAAGATTAATACTCTCAGAGTGTAGGAAGTCTTCTCATCTTGAAGACTTTTATCATCTTCCTTCTGTTAATTTCATATTTGAACATCTGTAATTTTGGGAAATTTTGCTCTGATAGTGACATTGGGTTGGGACTACATTTTTAATTATCAGTAACTTATGTATGTGTGCTTCAAAAAGAATTTAATTTGATCACTGTTATGACCATCGAATTGTTAAGCTGATGGAGACATTCGATTAATATGACTTGTCCATGATTAAGTGATACTTTTGCCTTATAGAAATCGTTCAAAAGTTTTATTTATTTATATTCTATTATTTTAAAACTAAAATTTGAAAGAAAAAAAAAATTAAATAAATTTGGGATTTAGGGTGTCACATTAGTGGTATCAGAGCTGGTCTGTCCAATCAGACCGTAGGTGTGTTATGTGTTCACTATGTTTCCTTGTGTGCTCTGTTATGTGTGTGCTGTTACTATGATTGTTATTGTGTTAGTAGTGTAAAACTAAGTTAGTTTCCTTTCTCCCTAAGTACCCCATTGTATTCAATTGGCCTATCTGATTGATGTAGGTAGTGATGGCTAATGGGAGGAATGACGCTGCAATTGCTGATGCTCTAGAGTCCATGGCAGGAGTTACAGTGCAGGCTCTACAGGCTTTGGCTGAATCCCAAGCTACTGCGCAAGTCTCTGCACAAGCTGCTGCTCAAGATGCACAGGTTGTTGCTCAAGCTAATAGTTACACTAGTGATCAAGGAAATGTGCAAATAAATGAGTTCATGGTGATGGATCGATTCCATAAGGCTAATCCTCCATCATTTGATGGTCACTATAATCTAGATGGAGCCCAGAAGTGGTTGCAAGAGATTGAGAAATTTTTTAGAGGAGTGGCATGTCCCGAAGGTCAAAAAGTGCATTTGGGAACTTTTATGTTGATAGAAGAAGCTGAACATTGGTGGGATAATGCGCGCCAACGTTTAGATAATGCAGGGACTGCAATTACTTGGACAGTATTCAGAAACATGTTCCTAGTCAAGTATTTTCCTGAAGACATCCGCAATAGCAAGGAAATGGAATTTATCAAGTTAGAACAAGGTAATATGTTAGTGGCAGAATATGCCGCTAAGTTTGAGGAGTTGTCCAGGTACTATCCACTCAGACCAGAGATCAAGAAGCAGGTTGGAATGCAAGAGATTTGTGACTTCCCTACCCTAGTGAATAAGAGTAGGATCTGTGATGAGGATAGTCGTGCTGAAAAGGCACATCATCGAAACACTGGAACCATGAAGGACAAGAGGCATATGCATCATAATAGGGGAAAACCTTACTCTTTCCCTCCTAGTAAATTTGAAAGACGTTCGAATTATCACCAACACGGTTCTCCAGCTGGAAGAGGAAATGGTAATGGTAATGGAAAAGGAAATGAAAACAGTTTTAGTTATGGGGGTGGTAGAGGAAACCCGAATGGAAGAGGAGTTAATCATGTGAATAGCAACAACACGAGTCAAGTCTCGAGCAACAACAGTAGTAACAACAGCGATCCAGCTACTCCTATTCGATGTCACAAGTGTGGTAAACAAGGTCATATGGCATTTGAGTGCAGAGATGTTGCAATTACTTATTTTAATTGTCAACAACAGGGCCACATCAGCACCACATGCCCCTATCCAAAGAAGACTCCCCAATCCGGAAACCAGAGTTCCGAAGCCAGTCGACCTATGTCTAATGGAAGAGTCTTTGCCCTTAGTGGTGCAGGAGTAACTGAGAAAGACAACTTGATCCAAGGTACGTGTCTCATAAGTGATACTCCTTTATTTGTGCTATTTGATTGTGGTGCTAGTCATTCCTTTGTGTCTTTTGATTACGTTAGACGTTTAGGACTACCTGTGTCTCGTTTATAGTATGATTTGATTATGAATACCCCAACTAGTGACTCCGTTGATACCTCTAGTGTTTGTCATAATATTTCTATCCATGTGTGGGGAAAGGACTTCCGAGTTGACTTAATATGTTTACCTTTACGTCTAGTTGATGTGATCCTCAGTATGGATTGGTTATCTGCTAATCGAGTATGCGTAGATTTTTTTAGTAAAGCTATTGAATTCATGGAACCCGAAGAGAGAGAGAGAAGCCTAGCAATATATCCGCCAACCAAGTGAAGGCACTCTTGAAATAAGATGCCTAGTTATACATTATCATATCCTCGTTGGAACTTGAAGAAAAAGTGGTAGTACAAGATGTTCCTATTGTGCGTGAATTCCCTGAAGTATTCCCTGAATATGTCAATAGTTTACCACCAGAGCGTGAGGTCGAGTTTAACATTGACCTTGTACCAAGTACTGGACCCATATCCATGGCACCATATAGGATGTCTCCCTTAGAATTGTCTGAGCTTAGGAAACAATTGGAGGAGCTTTTAGATAAACAATTTATAAGACCTAGTGTGTCACCATGGGGTGCACCTGTGTTGTTGGTTAAAATGAAGGATGGATCTATGAGGTTGTGTGTGGATTACCGCCAACTTAATAAAGTGACAATCAAGAATAAGTACCCACTACCTAGGATAAATGATCTTATGGGCCAATTGAGAGGATCCTGCGTATTTAGTAAGATCGATTTGAGATCAGGTTACCATCAGATTCGAGTGAAGTCTTCTGATGTCTCGAAAACTGCATTTAGGACCCGTTATGGCCACTATGAGTACTTGGTCATGCCTTTTGGTGTTACTAATGCACCAGCGGTGTTTATGGATTACATGAACCGAATCTTTCATCCTTACCTAGACTCATTTGTGGTTGTGTTTATAGTTGATATCTTAGTGTACTCTAAGACTAAGGAAGAACATGGTGACATTTAAGGATAGTCTTGCAAACCCTTAAGGAAAAACAATTATTTTCCAAGCTATCTAAGTGTGAATTTTGGTTAGAGGAAGTAAGTTTCCTAGGACATGTAATTTCAAAATCAGGACTAAGATTAGGAGTTTCCTAGGATTGGCAGGTTATTATTGTAGATTCATAGAAGGATTCTCCAAGTTGGCCTTACCTTTAACTAAGTTGACCCGGAAAGGGGAATTGTTTGTGTGGGATACCCATTGTGAGAATAGTTTCCAAGAGCTTAAGAAACGATTGACCTTTGCACCGATCTTAGTGTTACCTAACCCGAGCAAACCCTTTGTAGTATATTGTGATACGTGTGGCTTAGGATTAGGTGGAGTGCTTATGCAGGATCGAAAAGTCGTAGCGTATGCTTCTAGGCAACTGAAGATTCATGAGAGGAACTACCCTACCCACAACTTAGAACTAGCAGCAATTGTCTTTCTACTTAAGATGTGGAGACATTATTTGTACGGATCTAGATTTGAGGTTTTTAGTGATCATAAGAGCCTTAGGTACCTTTTTGACCAGAAGGAATTGAATATGAGGCAACGTAGGTGGATGGAATTTCTTAAGGATTTTGATTTTGAACTTAACTATCACCTTGGAAAGGCCAATGTAGTGGCTGATGCCTTGAGTAGGAAGAATTTGAGTGTGTCCGCTTTAACGGTTAAGCATAGCGAGTTGCTGGAACAGTTTAGAGACCTTAGCTTAGTTTGTGAAGTGACACCAGAAAGTATTAAATTGGGAATGTTAAAGGTGACTAGTGAACTATTAGAAGAGATTGAAAAGAGTTAGAAGTTGGACTTATACCTTTTGGATAAGTTATAGCTGATTGACCAGGGGAGAGAACCTGATTTTAAAATGGGTGTGGATGGAATTTTGAGATTTAAGGATAGAATTTGTATACCCGATGTAGAGGAGTTAAGAAAGATAATCTTAGAGGAAGGACATAGGAGTTGTTTAAGTATTCACCCTGGAGCCACAAAGATGTATAAGGACCTTAAGAAGATATTTTGGTGGCCTAGGATGAAAAGAGATGTTGCTGAGTTTGTATATGCTTGTTTGACTTGCCAAAAGTCTAAGGTAGAACACCAGAAACCTTCAAGCTTGATGCAACCTTTGAGTATTCCTGAATGGAAGTGGGATAGCATCTCTATGGACTTTGTTGTAGGCTTACCTCGAACTCCAAAAGAGTATGACAGTATTTGGGTTATTGTGGATAGATTAACCAAATCTGCTCATTTCATTCCGATAAACATAACTTATTCTATGGAAAAGTTAGTTGAATTATACATAAAGGAAATTGTTAAGTTGCATGGAATCCCATCGAGTATAGTGTTAGATAGATACCCTAGATTTACCTCTAAATTTTGGCAAGGTTTACAAAGCGCTTTGGGTACGAACCTTAAGATGAGTTCAGCCTATCACCCACAAACAGTTTGTCAAACTGAAAGAACCAATCAATCCCTGGAAGACTTATTGAGAGCTTATGTGTTGGAACAAAGTGGAAGCTGGGATAGCTTTTTGCCACTTATAGAGCTTACCTATAACAATAGTTTTCACTCTAGCATTGGAATGGCCCCTTTTGAGGCGTTGTATGGAGGGAGGTGTAGAACCCCTCTATGCTAGTTTGAGATGGGCGATAACCTTGTGTTAGGACCCGAGATTGTCCAACAGACTACTGAAAAAGTAAAAATGATTCAAGAAAACATGATAGCGTCTCAGAGTAGGCAAAAAGAGTTACCATGACAAAAGAAGGAAAGACCTCGAGTTTCAAGAAGGTGATCATGTATTTATGAGAGTTACTCCAACAACTGGGGTTGGTCGGGCGTTAGAAATGCGAAAGCTTACTCCTCGGTTTATAGGACCCTACCAAATTCTTAAACGTGTCGGTAACGTAGCATATCAAATAGTGTTGGCTCCGTCTCTTTCTAATCTTCATAGTGTCTTTCACGTGTCTCAACTTCGCAAGTACATTTTCGATCCTTCACATATAATCCATTCAGAAAAAGTCAAAATAAAAGAGAATCTAACTTTTGAGACCTTATCGCTATGGATTGAGGACCAGAAAGTCAAAGAATTAAGGGGTAAGACAATTTCATTGGTTAAGGTTGTTTGGGGACATGCTGTTGGTGAAACTGCTGCGTGGGAAGTCGAAAGTCAAGTGCGTGATTCGTATCCAAAGTTGTTTTCTTCAGGTAAATTTCGAGGACGAAATTTTTTTTTCAGGGGGAGAAATGTAACACCCCAATTTCTTATTATTATATTTTAATTATAAAATATAATGCACAACTATTATTATCCGTATGTTGACATGTGCGATAATTTCCTTCGTGTTTGTCCTATGTGTTCGCCCTGATGATTTATTTAAATTATTAATATTAATAATATTCAATTTTGTTTTAAAATATATATATATATATATATATATATTTATATAAAAAAGAAAATAAGAAGTAAACGTGTGTGTTGCTACATTAGTCTATTAACTTAAGCATTAGCAGAGTGGGTTTATGATTGTAGTAATAATAACAACAATAATAATAATGATGATAATAATAATAATAATATTAATACTAATAATAAGGATCATGGGCTAAGTGTATAGGTCTGATAATAAGCCTAATAATATACCTAATACTACTTATACGTATAGATAGGTATATAAGTGAATAAAGAAGGTTGTCGTGCATTCCGTGTCCCAATTTCCCGTTCTATTAGGAAGAAAAAAATTGAATTGACAACTGCTCTGTTGCATCCAGCCGCAACTCTTAATATCAAAATCATACATTGATTTCAAAGACTAGGCTGTTAGAGATGGGGATTGGCGAAGACGCGACACATTACATCAACGGATCAGCTTCGTTGAGAAAAATCTTCAGCCAAGGTAAGGGGTGAGATGAGGTTCGATATTATGAGTATAAAATGACATGAGATGAATGGGAATACTGAAATTCCCAGATATTCATCCGGGGCTTACTACGTATGGTCGAGCCCTATTGAGTGATAATAATTAATTAATAATATATGGATGGTAATAGGGAGGACTAAAATATATTTTAGCAACCTATAGAATTGCTGTGAATTTATGTATATCAAGATTTCATACTGTCTAGTTTTATGAACCTTATGCTGATTGTTATTGTATGAATAATATATACTTGAGTGTTCTTGTAACTTGATTGAAATTATGATATTACTTGAATGTCCCACCTGTTTGATTTCTTATTATGTGATTGGACTGTGTATTGTGAGTAGTGTAGACCAAATATCAGGGTTTTATTGTGATTGACTAATATATATATATATATATATATATATAATGATGAATATTGTGTAGTACAACTGAAAATTTTTGAGTTATGATAATCCAGTACGTATGAGATAGATGTTGTAGTTTTGGAGTGAGGATTATTTTGTCATCATATAGGGAGGGTTTGACAAACCTAGTGATTCGGGGAAGTACAACTGAATGAGCCTGATCGTGGAGGGCTACAATCAAACCGTAAGGTAAGACTGATAGACCTTGGGGGTACATCTAGTTGGGAATTCCTAAGTGGATTAGTGGGTTATTCCCTAATGTCGGGAGCTACCGTGCAAAACAAGAGTACCCCGACCGTCGCGTATATGTGTCTCGGGTTGAGTTGAGGGGATCTATGAGGATTTGGCCATTCATGAGTTGTCCGTCCACTCTTGTAGTGGCATAGTATCAGGGCTCCTAACCAAGTACTTCAGAGTAGAATGGTACCAAGTGATGAAGAAGTATAGAGTATAGGACATGCATAACCTTTTCTCCCTGTGACTTTATTGTGATTGAATTAGATTAACCTTGATATTATGTTCTGGAATGTTTCTCAGGTTTGTGTTAATTTGATTACTTACGTGTTCTTCTTGTTTACATTATACTATTACATAATTTCGATACGCACCCCTCGTTGTTTGTGTTTGGCATTTGCGATGGACGCAGCCAAGCTGCAGGTGAAGATTAATACTCTTAGAGTGTAGGAAGTCGTCTCATCTTGAAGACTTTTATCATGTTCATTCTGTTAATTTCATATTTGAACATCTGTAATTTTGAGAAATTTTGCTCTGATAGTGACATCGGGTTGGGACTACATTTTTAATTATCAGTAACTTATGTATGTGTGCTTCAAAAAGAATTTAATTTGATCACTGTTATGACCATCGAATTGTTAAGCTGATGGAAACTTTGGATTAATATGACTTGTCCATGGTTAAGTGATACTTTTGCCTTAAAGAAATTGTTTAAAAGTTTTCTTTATTTATATTCTATTATTTTAAAATTAAAATTTGAAAGAAAAAAATTTAAATAAATTTGGAATTTAGGGTGTCACACATTCATTTTAGAAAGATAATTTAATCCTTTAAATAGATCGTCTATTGTGTACTCAAAAATAAGATTCATTATAATAATGAGCTAACTGTCACTGCCAAATGTAATATTCATCGATCAATAAAGCCTCCTCCACATTTTGATATAGCTTCTATAAAATCCACATATAGTAAATGATCTAATCACAACAACACAACCATCTATGGCTGCTGACTTTAGCTCCATCCCCATAATTGGTAAACTCTCTCACTCTTTTCATTATCATAAATAATTCTCTTTAATTTCATATATGTATTCAATCAATGTCTTTTGTGTACTGGTTTCATATATGTATTCAATCAATGTCTTTCCCAATTTATGCAGATTTGTAAATAATTTTTATTTAAAATCCAAAACAAGTTGGAAAAATAACAATCACCAAGTAGGAACAACAACATAATATCATGCCATGGACATCGTCTATAGATAGACCATTTAAATCCAGATCTCTCTTAATATTTGGACCTATAGCTTTCTTCAGTCTCTCTCTCTAACTGCCCTCCATCTAGTCTTTTTAAATATCTGCAACTAACTCTTGAAGAAATAAACCGACTCTTGACCTAGTTGTTCATACAAATAGGTTTTATTGCTTTATATATTTAACACATCTCATATTACACTTGTGGAAAGAGGGGATGAGACATGAGAATACTGAAATGAGATACACTACACAGTGTGTAGTGACCTTAAAATTTAAGAAAGACACGTGGGCCAAGTCCATATACTCAAGACTAAACCGTAGTAACCAATTATTATAATTACTCTTAACAACACTATTCAAACATTCATGCCACAATATTTAAATTGAAAACCAACTTTTGCATGACACTAAAAAAAATGAATTATTAAAGAACTTTATAAAATTAATGTTAAAGTGATTAGTATAATAATCTCAATGCTTGAATGGAAAAACTTGTTTATTAATTAAAACTAGAGCCATTAAATAGCCAAAATACAAAACAGAAGTACCAGAAGAAACGGTACAGTAAAACAGAAGGAATAGAAGGAAAACAGAACTACCAGAAGCAGAAAAACGCGGCCAGAAGCAGAATCGCGCGGCTTATTACTCAGTCTCCTAACAACATAATTAAATGCTAACTACACTATCCTATTATTTGGGACATTTATTAACCAAATAGAAGACTAAATCAACAATTGTCATGCCAATCGACCTAACAATTGCTCCCCTAAACTGGAAATGCCAGAGGCATTTCGATTTACTTCTCCAACTGACATCACTCCAAGTCCTTTTCTGAGTTTTTCAAACACCTCCAGCCTCATAGGTTTAGTCATAATGTCAGCCAACTGCTCACTTGTACCACAATATTTCATATCAATCACTTCATCCTTTGTGAGATTCCTTAGAAAATGAAACCTTACATCAATATTCTTACTCCTACCATGGAAGACTGGATTCTTTGCAAGTTTTATTGTAGAAGAGTTATCACACAGTACCTTGACACTTTTACTTTGAGTGCCTCCAATCTGTTTAAGTATTTGTTGTAACCAAATGCACTGACATGCACAAGAAGCAGCTGCCACATATTCTGCTTCTGTGGTTGAAAGTGTCACTACTGGCTGCTTCTTTGATGACCAAGCTACTGCTCCTCCACTTAGCATGAAAACATAACTAGAAGTGCTTTTTCAATCATCCAAATCCCCTGCATAGTCACTGTCTGTGTAGGCTAGCATCTCATCTTTACATCCCCTTTTGTAGAATACACCAAGCTCAGTAGTAGCTCTAATGTATCTGAGAATTCTCTTGGCTACCATCATGTGAGACTCCATAGGATTGGCCATAAAACGACTTATTAGACAAACACTATAAGCTAAGTCAGGTCTTGTGACTATCATGTACATCAGACTTCCCACCATTTTCTTGAATAAGGTTGCATCTACCTTCTTACCATCTTCTTGTTTTGTTAGTGTATTACTTCCTGGAACCATGGGATTCTTAACTCCATTGCAACTTTCCAAACCAAATTTTTTTAGAACTTCTTCAGCATATTTCTTCTGACCAATGTGAATGCCATTGAAGCTCTGTCGTATTTCAACTCCCAGAAAATACTTCATCTTACCCAGATCAGTCATCTCAAACTCCTTTTTCATAGACTCTTTGAACTCATTCACCATAATTGTATCATTTCTAGTAAAAATGAGATCATCAACATAGAGACTTACAATTAGGATCTTGTTCTTCTCTTCTCTTTTGATGATCAGGGTGTGCTCATAGCTGCTTTTCTCAAACCCTTCCTTAATAAAGTAGCCTTCAATTTTGCTAAACCACGCTCTTGGTGCCTACTTTAGACCATAGAGTGCTTTCTTTAATTTGTATACTTTCTTCTCTGCCCCACTGACCACATAGCCTGGAGGTTGAACAATGTAAACATCTTCATTCAGCTCACCATGAAGAAAGGCACTTTTGACATCAAGTTGAAAGATTGTCCATCCATTTCTTGCTGCCAAGGCTATCACTGTACGGATTGTATCCCACCTAGCAACTGGAGCAAAAACTTCATTATAGTCTACTCCTTTCTCTTGTGCATATCCCTTAGCCACAAGACGAGCTTTACACTTATCTATTTCACCCTTCTCATTTAATTTGGTTTTATAGATCCACTTTACACCAATTACTTTGACCTTTGGGGCATCAACAAGCTTCCAGGTTTCGTTCTTTACAATAGCATTGAACTCCATATCCATTGCATCCCTCCATCTTTTTATTTTTACTGCTTCTTCATAGTAAATAGGATCATCAGAAGATATAAAAAAAACTAAATTTTGTACCTCTTCTTCTTCTTCTGAAAGTCCTTCTCCACTTGTATAATCTTGAAGATAGGTTGGAGCTCGAGTGACTCTTCTTTCAGAAAGTGTAGATGTGGTAGTATCACTGGAGATACTACTGTGACCAGATGCAGTATCACTGGAGATACTACTTTGACCAGATTCTCCTTCTTCTTCACTTTCTTCTTCACTTTCTTCATCACTAGAAGCATATGTATTTTCATCAACTTCTCCCCAGTCAAGAATGTCATTCTTAGCTTCTCCTTCTGTCTTTCTCCAATCCCAGCTTTTCCCTTCTTCAAACACAACATCTCTGCTAATTATCACCTTCTTTGTAGTCGGATTGACCATTTTGTATCCCTTAGACTCTTCACTATACCTTATCAGCACACACTCTTGACTTCGAGCATCCAACTTTAACCTCTTTGCATTCGGTACATGTACATTTCCTACACATCCAAACACTCGAAAATGATCAACATTAGGCTTAATTCCACTCCAGCATTCTTCTGGTGTCTTATTCTTTACAGCAGAAGTTGGACTTCGGTTGAGAATGTGGCATGTCGTTTTCACAACTTCTGGCCAGAATGGAGTAGGCATCTTCTTTTCTTCTAGCAAACATCGCACCATGTTAAGTATGGTACGATTTTTGCGTTCTGCAACCCCGTTTTGTTGAGGAGTGTAGGTTGTAGTCATCTGTCTATTAATACCTTCAAGTCTACAAAACTCTGTGAATTCCTTGGAGGTGAACTCCCCTCCTCTGTCTGTCCTTAATCCACAAATAGATAGACCAGACTCCTTCTCCACAACATTTTTAAAGCTTTTAAATGTTGTGAAGGCTTCACTCTTTTCATTCATAAAATAGACCCAAAGCTTTCGGCTCAGGTCATCAATAAAGGTTAATAAATACCTTTTGTTGCCATATGACTTTGGAGTGATAGGTCCGCAAATGTCTGAGTGTACAAGCTGTAGCTTCTGTGCTCTCCACTTGCTTTTCTTTGGAATGATCTTTCGATGTTGTTTCCCTTTCATGCAGCTTGTACACACATAGGTTGGCATCTGAAACTTGGGAAGTCCTCTAACAAGTTCCTTCTGGTGCAATAAATTCAGACTGGTAATACTTAAATGACCATATCTCTTATGCCACAAATCACCAGTATCATCACTTCTCACACTTAGACATGTAGATGATGTATGCACCAGAACATTAGCCAGAACTACAAACATCCTATTAGATGTCATAAGTGTGTGCATGATTAGTCCTCTTCTAGGATGATAGATTCTGCATTCTCCATTTTGTATAAGGATAGCCAACCCTTTCTCTTGTAACTGACCCATACTCAACAGGTTATTTTTCAACTCAGGAACATAATAAACTTCAGAAATCACCTGAGTTGCACCTTCTACTTCAAGTCTGATGTTGCCCTTCCCTTTCACTGGCATTCTGAGATTGTTTCCAACTTTCACTGAATGACTGAATTGCTAATCCAGCTGCACAAACCATTGCATGTTTCCTGTCATATGGTTAGAACAACCAGAGTCAAGAAACCATACTACCTCTCTCTTTAAATTATTGATCTCAACATAGGACATCAGCAGAAGCTCTTCCTCCTCATCCAATTCTGCATAATTGGCTCTTTTGTCCCATTCCGGACACTCATTTTGGAAGTGTCCCAATTTATGACAATTAAAACATTCAATTGTAGCTTTGTTGAAAGTTTGTCTGCCTCGTCCTCTACCTCATCCTCTTCTATTCATGCCTCTACCTCTTCCTTTGCCTGATCTCTCATCATATGTCACTTTTAACACTTGTTCTTCTTCCTGGTGTCCCTGCATCCTTTGTTCATGGACAAGCAGACTTCCATGTAATTCATCGATGCTCAAGGTACTTAGATCATTTGACTCCTCTATTGAGCAAACAAAATAGTTGAATTTAGAGGTCAATGATCTAAGTATCTTACTAACCACTGTGCTTTGTTCCATCACCTCACCATTTGTTTTCATTTTGTTGACCACGGTTAGAGTCCGCCCTAAGAAGTTATCTACTTTCTCTCCTTCTTTCATGACCAGTAACTCAAATTCCTTCCTCAAGGCTTGAAGTTGTGCTCTTCGTACTTTCGTGGACCCTTGATACTTCTGTGTTATTGAGTCCCAAATCGCCTTCGATGTTCCTTTGTCAAGAATTGTTTCCAATATTTCTCTGCCAATAGCCTGAAACAAGAAATTTTTCACCTTTAAATCCTTGAGTTTGGCCTCCTCCACACTCTTTCTCTGTGCCTCACTTGCTGGTGTGTTTCCAACTGCTGGTGCTGGAATTCCCTCGTCCACCAGGTTCCACATCTCCTTGCTCCTAAGGAAATTCTCCATTGTCATTGACCAGTAATCATAATGGCCATCAAATTTGGGAATGGACGGCTGCACAAACCTTTCTGAGATTGACATCTTAATCTCTTTGTGTTTACTCACACACACTCAAACTCTCGTGTTTGCTCTAGACTTCACAATCCACACACTCTCACACTTATCAGGCCTCTTTCGAAGCTCTAATACCAATTGTTAAAGTAATTGGTATAATAATCTCAATGCTTGAATGGAAAAACATGTTTATTAATTAAAACTGGAGCCATTAAATAGCCAAAATACAAAACAGAAGTACCAGAAGAAACGGTACAGTAAAACAGAAGGAACGAACAAAACAGAAGGAAAACAGAACTACCAGAAGCAGAAAAACGCGGCTGCCAGAAGCAGAAACACGCGGCTTAATACTCGGTCTTCTAACAACAGAATCAAATGCTAACTACACTATCCTATTATTTAGGACATTTATTAACCAAATAGAAGACTAAATCAACAATTGCCATGCCAATCGATCTAACAATTGCTCCCCTAAACTGGACATGCCAGAGGCATTTCAGTTTACTTCTCCAGCTGACTTCACTCCAAGTGGTTCTCTGAGTTTTTCAAACACCTCCAGCCTCATAGGTTTAGTCATAATATCAGCCAACTGTTCACTTGTACGACAATGTTTCATATCAATCACTTCATCCTTTGTGAGATTCCTTAGAAAATGAAACCTTACATCAATATGCTTACTCCTACCATGGAAGATTGGATTCTTTGCAAGTTTTATTGTAGAAGAGTTATCAAGTATTTGTTTAAGTATTTGTTGTAACCAAATGCACTGACATGCACAAGAAGCAACTGCCACATATTCTGCTTCTGTGGTTGAAAGTGTCACTACTGGCTGCTTCTTTGATGACCAAGCTACTGCTCCTTCACTTACCATGAAAACATAACCAGAAGTGCTTTTTTGATCATCCAAATCCCCTGCATAGTCACTGTCTGTATAGGCTAGCATCTCATCTTTACATCCCTTTTTGTAGAATACACCAAGCTCAGTAGTAGCTCTAATGTATCTGAGAATTCTCTTGGCTGCCATCATGTGAGACTCCATAGGATTGGCCATAAAACGACTTATTAGACAAACACTATAAGCTAAGTCAGGTCTTGTGACTTTCATGTACATCAGACTTCCCACCATTTGCTTGAATAAGGTTGCATCTACCTTCTTACCATCTTCTTGTTTTGTTAGTCTATTACTTGCTGGAACCATGGGATTCTTAACTCCGTTGCAACTTTCCAAACCAAATTTTTTTAGAACTTCTTCAGCATACTTCTTCTGACCAATGTGAATGCCATTGAAGCTCTGCCGTATTTCAACTCCCAGAAAATACTTCATCTTACCAAGATCAGTCATCTCAAACTCCTTTTTCATAGACTCTTTGAACTCATTCACCATAATTGTATCATTGCTAGTAAAAATGAGATCATCAACATAGAGACTTACAATTAGGATCTTGTTCTTCTCTTCTCTTTTGATGAACAAGGTGTGCTCATAGATGCTTTTCTCAAACCCTTCCTTAATAAAGTAGCCTTCAATTATGCTAAACCACGCTCTTGGTGCCTGCTTTAGACCATAGAGTGTTTTCTTTAATTTGTAGACTTTCTTCTCTGCCCCACTGACCACAGAGCCTAGAGGTTGAGCAATGTAAACATCTTCATTTAGCTCACCATGAAGAAAGGCACTTTTGATATCAAGTTGAAAGATTGTCCATCCATTTCTTGCTGCCAAAGCTATCACTGTACGGATTATATCCCATCTAGCAACTGGAGCAAAAACTTCATTATAGTCTACTCCTTTCTCTTGTGCATATCCCTTAGCCACAAGACGAGCTTTACACTTATCTATTTCACCCTTCTCATTTAATTTGGTTTTATAGATCCACTTTACACCAATTACTTTGACCTCCTTTGGTGCATCAACAAGCTCCCAGGTTTCGTTCTTTACAATAGCATTAAACTCCATATCCATTGCATCCCTCCATCTTTTCATTTTTACTGCTTCTTCATAGTAAATAGGATCATCAGAAGATATAAACAAAACTAAATTTTGTACCTCTTCTTCTTCTTCTGAAAGTCCTTCTCCACTTGTATAATCTTGAAGATAGGTTGGAGCTCGAGTGACTCTTCTTTCAGGAAGGGTAGATATGGTAGTATTACTAGAGATACTACTGTGACCAGATGTAGTATCACTAGAGATACTACTTTGACTAGATTCTCCTTCTTCTTCACTTTCTTCATCGCTAGAAGCATATGTATCTTCATCAACTTCTCCCCAGTCAAGAATGTCATTCTTAGCTTCTCCTTCTGTCTTTCTCCAATCCCAGCTTTTCCCTTCTTCAAACACAACATCTCTGCTAATTATCACCTTCTTTGTAGTCGGATTGACCATTTTGTATCCCTTAGACTCTTCACTATACCTTATCAGCACACACTCTTGACTTCGAGCATCCAACTTTAACCTCTTTGCATT
>JBBPBO010001986.1:22649802-22768033 GCA_037974295.1 Cicer cuneatum | reverse complement strand
GAGATACTACTGTGACCAGATGCAGTATCACTGGAGATACTACTTTGACCAGATTCTCCTTCTTCTTCACTTTCTTCATCACTAGAAGCATATGTATCTTCATCAACTTCTCCCCAGTCAAGAATGTCATTCTTAGCTTCTCCTTCTGTCTTTCTCCAATCCCAGCTTTTCCCTTCTTCAAACACAACATCTCTGCTAATTATCACCTTCTTTGTAGTCGGATTGACCATTTTGTATCCCTTAGACTCTTCACTATACCTTATCAGCACACACTCTTGACTTCGAGCATCCAACTTTAACCTCTTTGCATTTGGTACATGTACATTTCCTACACATCCAAACACTCGAAAATGATCAACATTAGGCTTAATTCCACTCCAGCATTCTTCTGGTGTCTTATTCTTTACAGCAGAAGTTGGACTTCGGTTGAGAATGTGGCATGTCGTTTTCACAACTTCTGGCCAGAATGGAGTAGGCATCTTCTTTTCTTCTAGCAAACATCGCACCATGTTAAGTATGGTACGATTTTTGCGTTCTGCAACCCCGTTTTGTTGAGGAGTGTAGGTTGTAGTCATCTGTCAATTAATACCTTCAAGTCTACAAAACTCTGTGAATTCCTTGGAGGTGAACTCCCCTTCTCTGTCTGTCCTTAATCCACAAATAGATAGACCAGACTCCTTCTCCACAACATTTTTAAAGCTTTTAAATGTTGTGAAGGCTTCACTCTTTTCATTCATAAAATAGACCCAAAGCTTTCGGCTCAGGTCATCAATAAAGGTTAATAAATACCTTTTGTTGCCATATGACTTTGGAGTGATAGGTCCGCAAATGTCTGAGTGTACAAGCTGTAGCTTCTGTGCTCTCCACTTGCTTTTCTTTGGAATGATCTTTCGATGTTGTTTCCCTTTCATGCAGCTTGTACACACATAGGTTGGCATCTGAAACTTGGGAAGTCCTCTAACAAGTTCCTTCTGGTGCAATAAATTCAGACTGGTAATACTTAAATGACCATATCTCTTATGCCACAAATCACCAGTATCATCACTTCTCACACTTAGACATGTAGATGATGTATGCACCAGAACATTAGCCAGAACTAGAAACATCCTATTAGATGTCATACGTGTGTGCATGATTAGTCCTCTTCTAGGATGATAGATTCTGCATTCTCCATTTTGTATCAGGATAGCCAATCCTTCCCTTTCACTGGCATTCTGAGATTGTTTCCAAGTTTCACTGAATGACTGAATTGCTCATCCAGCTCCACAAACCATTGCCTGTTTCCTGTCATATGATTAGAACAACCAGAGTCAAGAAACCATACTACCTCTCTCTTTGAATTATTGTTCTCAACATAGGACATCAGCAGAAGCTCTTCCTCCTCATCCAATTCTACATAATTGGCTCTTTTGTCCCATTCCGGACACTCATTTTGAAAGTGTCTCAATTTATGAAAATTAAAACATTCAACTGTAGCTTTGTTGAAAGTTTGTCTGCCTCGTCCTCTACCTCGTCCTCCTCTATTCATGCCTCTACCTCTTCCTCTGCCTGATCTCTCATCATATGTCACTTTTAACACTTGTTCTTCTTCATGGTGTCCCTGCATCCTTTGTTCATGGACAAGCAGACTTCCATGTAATTCATCGATGCTCAAGGTACTTAGATCATTTGACTCCTCTATTGAGCAAACAACATAGTTGAATTTGGATGTTAATGATCTAAGTATCTTACTAACCACTGTGCTTTGTTCCATCACCTCACCATTTGTTTTCATTTTGTTGACCACGGTTAGAGTCCGCCCCAAGAAGTTATCTACTTTCTCTCCTTCTTTCATGGCCAGTAACTCAAATTCCTTCCTCAAGGCTTGAAGTTGTGCTCTTCGTACTTTCGTGGACCCTTGATACTTCTGTTTCATTGAGTCCCAAATCGCCTTCAATGTTCCTTTGTCAAGAATTGTTTCCAATATTTCTCTGTCAATAGCCTGAAACAAGAAATTTTTCACCTTTAAATCCTTGAGTTTGGCCTCCTCCACACTCTTTCTCTGTGCCTCACTTGCTGGTGTGTTTCCAACTGCTGGTGCTGGAATTCCCTCGTCCACCAGGTTCCACATCTCCTTGCTCCTAAGGAAATTCTCCATTGTCATTGACCAGTAATCATAATGGCCATCAAATTTGGGAATGGACGGCTGCACAAACCTTTCTGAGATTGACATCTTAATCTCTTTGTGTTTACTCACACACACTCTCACACTTATCAGACCTCTTTCGAAGCTCTGATACCAATTGTTAAAGTGATTAGTATAATAATCTCAATGCTTGAATGGAAAAATTTGTTTATTAATTAAAACTAGAGCCATTAAATAGCCAAAATACAAAACAGAAGTACCAGAAGAAACGATACAGTAAAACAGAAGGAACAGAAGGAAAACAGAACTACCAGAAGCAAAAAAACGCGGCCAGAAGCAGAATCGCTCGGCTTATTACTCGGTCTCCTAACAACATAATTAAATGCTAACTACACTATCCTATTATTTGGGACATTTATTAACCAAATAGAAGACTAAATCAACAATTGTCATGCCAATCGACCTAACAATTAATAGAACTAAGAACCTATAAAACCAATGTGGGAGCCGGAAGCGAGAAATTGTAAAATATCATAAAATATGGAGTTTTATGTGTTGATCATGTGATGAGAACGGTTTTATAAAATTATTTACTTACCAATTTATTGACAGGCAGGCAGGAAGCTATTCATGTAAGTCTTATCTGTTGCTTCACATAATCTTACTCTTTTTTAATTTGAGCGACGAATGTGAATGTTAGTAATTAGATGTTATTAATGTGAGTGGGAGATTCAAATTGCATTATCTCTCTTGCATGATTTGTTGTACTTACAAATTAACGCAGTCAATACATGAGAAGTCGTTGGATTGAGGTTAGATAGTCCAGAAAGCAAAAAAATGTTGATTTTCTTTTTACTCGAAAATACAAAGATTTAAATCTAGATCATCGGATCTTGATTCCAACTGTCCACTGATGTGTTGACTGTGTGAATGCAAATTCAAATCCCTCCTCCAACTAACATTATTCAAGATGAGATTCTCTCAGTACATTTTCTCTCTCTAATTGAACCTAGCATAGCATAAGCAGTTCCAATGATTTATTATGTTTCTTATTCTTATGATTCTATCCAACAATACATTATCTCTATATTTTTCCCTTCATAGTGCTATAGGGAAGTGACTAAGGGCATGTATGGAGATAAACAATATAACTTATACTCCTGACTATGTATAAATTGAATATATGTGATTCTAGGTACATCATGATATGAAAGCTCCCTTGTCACATTATTTCATGTATACAGGGCACAATTCCTATCATACTGGAAATCAATTTACCAGTGTGAGCAGCGATGAGCCAATTATAGAGGCTTACTACAAGGTGTACGAGTTATTGAACTAGATTTATGGCCATCTTCAACTAAACATGGTGGTATTAAAATAGTTCATGGAAGGTAGCTACTATTACTCATTAGGCCACTAGAGTTGAAATATTGCTTAATTATATATTATGGTCTTACTTGTTGGAATCAATGCAGAACTCTTACTGTAACACCCTAAATTTCTTAGTAATATATAAGTAATATTTTGATTAATTTTTCTTATACATGTCTATGCTTTAATGAAAATTTTTGTATATATTTTAATTTAATTGTTAATATATGCTTTTAATATTATATTTATTTTATTTATTCTTTTAAGAATAATATTATTTTAGTATGAATACTTGGAAGAATAAAATTTTAAGTTATAGATGAGTAAAGTAAATGATTAGTAAATTTAGGTGGTTTATCCTAGTAATTAATATTTTTTTTAATGATGCTTTAAATAGTTTAATATACTTATTATTATAAAATATAATCATGAAAACACTTGTAATTAGTCTGGGGGTGGCAATTTACTTAACATAGTGCTCTAAGTGAATCATTAAACTAAAAAGTTTAATTAGCGTAAATAAATAAAGATAGTTTTAAGTTTGCTAGTGATTTGCACATCCTTTCTTTTTAGTGACCGCTATTCACACCCCATGGTCACTGTTTATCGTCTTACAAGAATACTTAGTTACGACACCGATTTTACAAACATTATGCATTTCATCTTCATCCCAAATGTAATGTCATTTGAACCCCAATTTGACTCGCTTCAAACCAATCAATACACCCATAACAATACCTTTCATTCTCATCCTTCTACAAATCAAATCATTGAATATCTTATGTAAAGTGCATCCTTATGTCCACCACGAAACCCACCGTCAACCACCATTTTTGCTAGTTTTGGACACCACAAGGACCAATGATGAAGAATCAGACCATATAGGCAATCTACCTTACGATCCTTTTCATTCCAGATGCTCAACTCCTTCATCTATGGGAAAAACCGCAATCAAAACAACAACCCATGACCAAATCAAAAATTCTAACCATCGCATTCAAGCCTCGATTCTGGTCGTTGTGGTTTTGGTTCGAAACAACGGAAACTGGTTCTATGATCTATGCATGAGAGCTTTGTTCTACAATGTTCTTTTCTCAATTTCGGAAAAATCTGTGAAAACCCGTTGTCGTCGGCGTTACGGTAAGTGTTTTTCGACGAACCTCGCGTTCAACGTTCACTGTGTTTCAACTGTTCATGTTAATTAAAGTTCGACATTGATGTGCTCTTATTTTTGAATTCCAGCATCGTTGTTGTTATCCGTAAGCGTTGTTTCAAGTCGCTCGTATGCATTCTGATTATTTTATGGACTCCTCAAATAATTGTATCTCCGGATTGTTATTGCTATTACGTTGCTGAAACTTATTATCGTACGAGATCGTCAAAACAGGTATGTAGTGAGAGTGAGTTCGAATTCATGAGTGTAAATTAAGTGTGATGAACGAGAAAACCGTATTTCTCACAATTCATTCAGGGCTTGCTACGTACGGCTGAAACCCTTTGAGTAATAATTGACTAATGAGAAACTTGAATTTGGTGCGGTTAAAATATAAGTTAGAAACTTTTATAGGGTGTTGTTTGATTTGATTTTGAAAATTGTGTGGTAGTTAAATTATTGTAGAATTGTGTATTTGATGTATTATGTGCTTTGTTTATATCCACCCTTGGTATTGTTATATGATATAAAACGTGATGAATTATAATTACTTGCATTGCAATTGACGTGGTGTGTGTGAATGATCTACTATTATTATTTGTGAGTAAAAACCCTCTATTGTTGGAGCTTGTGTATTATAATGATAAATTTTGAATGGAAATATGCAATGATGATGTATACTTGTTGACTTATGAAGATACCACCTTGATGAATATCATGAAATGCATATTGTGTTTAATTGAATAGTGATGAATTTGACCTGTGCCAATTATGGTTCTCTTAATGGAGTGAGTAGCCTAGGCCAACGAGTGGAGAATCTGGATGTTAATTGTTTGAAGTGAGGATTATTTTGTCATCATATAGGTAGAGTCTGACAAGCCTAGTGATTTCGGGGAAGTACGACTGAATTGAGCCTGATCGTGGCAGTTTACTATTGAATCGTAAGGCAAGATTGTTAGACTTTGGAGGTTTTCGGGTGGGGAATTCCTAGGTGACTTGGAGGTAGCACTCCAAATGTCGGGAGCTACCACGCAACACATGTTTACCTCAACTGTCGCGTACATGTGTCTCAGGTTGAGTTGAGGGGATCTATGAGGACAGAGCTAATTTGAATTGTCCGTCCACCGAGATGGTGGCATAGTATCAAGCCTCCTAACCAAGTACTTCAGAGTTAGAAAGGTACCAAAGAAAGAGGAGGAGTCTAGAGTATAAGAGCATGCATAACGTTACTTGATTTGTGTGTTGACTTACTTGATGTTGTGGATTATATCAATGTTTTACCTTGATTATTCTTGTTGATTTTGATTTGATATAATACGGTGTTTAATATATTTTACGTGTTTTTCTCAATTATTTTATACTTTTATATTATTCCTTATAACCGTAGAGGTTATAAATAGGAGGTTTATACCATGCACCTCCACCCCTATACCTCCCACCCCCCCATGTGCTGTGAAATGTCTAAAATACCCCTAGTGTAAAATTATAACCCTAAATCAACAAAAATCCCCTCATTTTCTCACCCCCTCAGAATCAAAACTTTGGTGCACTCTCTGATACCTTCGAGAAGTTCAAAGCTTAGAAATCCATCTTCCAACAACATTCGAGCATTTCCCATCTCCAGAAACCCAGAAAAGTAAGTAAATTTCGAACTTTTTGATTTTGTCGAAACTTTTCAAACCTTCGAAGTTCTGTTTTCCAGATATCAAAGCTTCGAAAGTTTGGTGTTCAACCAAACTTTCGAATGTTTTCCAGAATCTCCATAATATGAACTTCGGAACTTTGGTGTTGTTGGAAACTTTCGAAGGTTTGCCAGATTTAATCTTCGAAAGTTTGGTATTCATCCAAACCTTCGAATGGTTTCCAGATTCTCCAAAATATGAACTTCGGAAGTTTGGTTTTGTTGGAAACTTTCGAAAGTTTTCCATATATTAAAGCTTCGAAAGTTTGGTGTTCATCCAAACATTCGAAAGTTTTCCAGATTTTCCAGAATATGAACATCGGAAGTTTGGTTTTCTTGGAAAGTTTCGAAGGTTTGCTAGATTTAATGCTTCGAAAGTTTGGTGTTCATCCAAATTTTCGAAGGTTTTCCAGATTTGCCAGAATATGAACTTCGGAACTTTGGTTTTCTTGGAAAGTTTCGAAGATTTTCCAGATTTAATGCTTCGAAAGTTTGGATGAATTTTGCAGATTTTCCAGATTTTCACATATTTTATCAGATTTTCCAAAATTCTACTTTCCAGATTTTTGTTAGAGTACATATTTTGTGTAGTTGATTATATTTCTCAGATTGATATATTGATATAACATTAACTAAATTTTGCAGTGCCTAGAACTAGAGGTGCGTTTGGACAGATCATTCGCACTATTGCGGATAGAATTCCGCCTACAGCATCAAACAGACGACTGAATGAAGCCAACCGCCGCCGTAGTAGACACGAGGAAGTTCAGCAGGATGTCCCTGAGCCTGAGCATGTTCAAGAAGATGAGCATGCACAGATGGAGTATGAGCCTGCTGAACATGAGGTTGGTGCTGATGAGGATCAGCAGTCCAGTTTCCCTGGAGGACCAGTGGATACATCTGTGCTGACACAGTACGAACACCACGTGGCGCGTAAGATATGGGAAGGAGAGGTAAATGTTAATTAATTAATTAAATTTTTAACTAAGTATAATTATTTATTATACTCGGTACATTATTTCATTAATTATGAATAAATATTTATTGATATGTTCTTTTAATTACTTGTAGGATCGTGGCTCGTTGAAAGTTATTACCCATGGTTTGAAACTGCAAAGGTTTGCGGAAGTTCATATACCAGAAGTTGTACAGCATTGGATAGGAGAATCTGGGCTGTTACATTTGTCTTCCGCTTACTTGACGATGACTGATGCTGGTCTGATATCCGCCTTTGTGGAAAGATGGCATAGGGAGACCAACTTGTTTCATTTGCCATTCGGAGAGATGACCATCACGTTAGAAGACGTCGCCACTCTCCTTCATATCAAACCACGAGGTAATTTTTTTGAAGCACCACTGAACATGAATACTAATAATGCTATAATGGCTGCACATGAGTTATTAGGAGTCACTTGGGAGGAAGCTACTGCTGAGATCAACTACAACAAGTGTGCACAGTATAGGTTGCAGTGGTTGCGCGATTTATATCAGCGTTTAATTCAAGCTAACATGTATGAGTGTGCTGCCATAACTTATCTATTGCATTTAGTTGGTAGCACCATTTTTGCTGACAAAACACACACTCGTGTGGAAGCAAAATATGTTAGTTTGTTTGCTGATTAGATCGTTGCCGGGATTTTGCATGGGGTGCTGCTGCATTGGTTGTACTATACGACAACCTGGGAGATGGAGCCGTTCATCACACTAGACAGCTGGGGGGTTACATGACCCTATTACAGGTATTTGAATTTATTTATTTATTTAGTTGTGTTATTTATTTATTTAATTATTCAGTTGTGTTATGTATATATTTATTTGATTATTTTGTTGTTTTGTTTTTTGTGTTATTTGGTGCAGTGCTGGATTTACGAGCACTTTCCTAGGATCTGTAAACGCGATGATAGTGGAACGGTTCCTGCACATCTTCCAAGAGCATGTAGGTGGACTGCAAAACACGCAGTTGAAGGTGGACTGATGACATACAGGCGGAGACTTGACTCTGTGATGCTCGATGATGTATTGTTTACACCAATATGATGGATCACGAGGACTATCAAATTCTTTTCTCCTTTTAGTACCTCCTTTGGTTTTCACTTTATCAGGTGGTGGAACCATTGTTGTTGTTTGTGAAAATACAAGTTCACGCACCTTTGCTCTGAATATCCTTTGACCAACAATATCTTGTTTCTTCATGTATGCCTTCATTGCTTCCAACTCTTCTGAAAAATCATAATCTGATAAAGATTCTTCATCCTCCAATTCTTGCTCAATGCTTAATTTCCTCCAAAAAATATGAATGCTATCTAAGGGAATAACATTACCAAACATCTGCAATTTTGCCAGCTCACAAGCACATGGTAATCCATGAGTTGTTCTGATTGAGCAACCACATTTTATTTTGTCAGTACCTACAATCTCCACCTTCTTCAATTGTTTGTCAATAATTTCAAAACATTTCCTTGCCACACAATGATGTAATCTCTGATAGAATGGTGAATTATACCCATGCTCCACATCGAGAATAGATTTATGAAAAGTTGATTTGAGGCTACACAATTGGTTCTTCAACATCATATTCACAGCATCCCAACTTTTACACAAGTCTCCCTTACTAGTCTGCAACATGTTTTTCAATCTCCAATGAGCAGACTCCGCTCTACAAATAAATTAAATAACACAAATTAAAACAAATCACATAAATCACTAAATCATTTTTCTAAAACAATACAAATCATTATTTGAAAATACCTATTGGTCGTTGTGTTCCCTAAATGCATCACTCTGTTCGTCCAAGCCATGACAAATCTTTCTTTGTAAGGTGTCAACCATGAATCTTTAACATAATCAACAAAAAGAATAATATCCGCACACACTAGCTCAAAGTGTTGCAAGTGATGATCATACTCCTCCACACTAGCCGAAAATACAATTTTTTTCCATAAATCCATTACTTCATCTTGTCTATCCTTACTCACGTATTGTTTGCATCTTGCCCCAACATTTTTTTCAATATGAAAACGACACAGCAAATGAATTGAAGTAGGAAATACAACACCAATAGCATTCATCATGGCAAGATCTCTATCTGTCACAATAACTTTAGAAATTAAATTTTCAGATACGAACAGTTGTCTTACCTTTTGAAATGCCCATATGAAGTTATCTTGTCGCTCTTGCTCTAAATAGGCAAATGCAACCGAAAATGTCAAACCAGTAGATGTCACACCGACAACTTCAAGCAACGGTAATCGATATCTATTTGTTTTGTATGTGCTATCACATATCAAAACAAAATGAAACGTGTTCAACAGCTTTATACAATCAGGATGTGTCCAAAATATATCTCTTAGAACATCTGAATTATCCCGTCTTCTTGTCCAGTGCACATAATTTTCATTTTGTATTAACTTCAACAGATGTTGCACTTCTGTGTACGAACCTCTCAAAGATGATCGATAAGTACTTCTTGCTTTATATATTTGAGTGGAAATTGTGACATTATCTTTATTTTTCTCTTTCAAAGCATTCAAAATGAACCTTGGTGCAAGCTTATACTTTGTCATGTCATTGACAAAAATTTTCTCCTCTTCATTTAGACGCCCCAAATATGAATGACCGTCTAAAGTATTGGCTAAATCGTGATTGTGTGTTCCACAACGAACACTAACTTTCCATCCTTCATCCAAACTCGATTGTATACATCTGAGTTTAAACGGACAGTTTTCCTTGTGAGAACAAGTTAGTGTTGATTTTGATTTTGATTTATATCTTCCGCCTCTTTCACATCCCAAAATTAATTTGTCTTTTCTGCCTCTCTTTCCCGTTGCTTTATCTGATCGAATGGTAACAATTAAAATTCCATTTTGCATTCCAATTTTTTTTGCCCATTCAAATACAGCTTCTCGAGAAGGAAATATCTACAAAATATATATTTCAAATAAAAATTTCAGAATAAAATAAATATTTAAAATAAAACATTAATACATGTTAATACATTAAATTTATCAGTTCTAAATTTAATTATCGGTAAAAATACCTGATCAGTGATAAATTTATCTGTAGAATCTATAGTCGACGTTGTAGCAGGAACCTCAACTCTACTCATACCTGATTCTAAAAAGTTTACACTATTTAATTAATAATAATAATAATATTAATACATATTTAAAAAATAAAGTAAAAGTTTTTCAAAATAAAACTTTCGAAAGTTTCATTTCAAAATGAAACTTTCGAAACCTTTCGAAACTTTGCCAACCTGAAACTTTCGAAAAGTATTCGAAACTTTGCCAAAAAGTAAAACTTTCGAATACTTTCGAAACTTTGCCTAAAATGAAACTTCCGAATGCTCTTCGGAACTTTGCCTTCGAGGTGAAACCTTCGAAAATTTTCGAACTTTTCATATTCAACAAAATTTTTGAAATTGTTGACGAAATCACACAAATTTTAATTGAGAATGTTTCAACATCTATGAAAATTTCGAAATTTTTACAAAAATACCTTCGAAAATTTGAAAGATTCGACTTATATAATAAAATCCTAAAGTTCCGAACATAAAAAATAATTTTTAATTTTTTACAACTAAATTTATAATTGGAAAATAGGATATTTTAGGCATTTTGAGAAAATGGAGGGGTGGGAGGTATAGGGATAGAGGTGCATGGTATAAACCTCTATAAATAGGATAACAAAAAGCGTTAGGTACATCAGTCAACCCGTTTAGCTTGTCTTTTTAAATGGGACGAGTCAAAATTTTGAACATACAATACGATTAGGAGTTGGATCATCTTCTCTAACTCGCTAATATAACAAGGTAGACAAATTGGCCCGTTGGATCCAAATTATTTTAAAAAAACTTTTTTCAGTTATTTTTATTTATAAATCATAATTCTTTTTTTTTTTCCTCTGTAGTTGGTCAATCATATATTTTTAACAAGTGCGCCAACTGTTTAAATAATAATAGTGATAAGAAAGACCATTTCCACATGAATTATGTTTAATTTAACTACGTAATAAAACTCCAAACATTTAAGATGATAAAATGTTTAATAATTAGTTGTTTGATTGCAAATGAATAAAAAATTAATTAAATAAAATAACAATATTGAGAAAATGATTAGGGACTAGAATGACTTCTTTTTTACTATATAATTATTAATTCACTAATTTAGCAATATAATTTATGTGATTATGTCAAATTAACTAATTAGACTAAGACCAATTTTTTGACTCAATCTTTTTTCATAACAATGAACGATAGTTCCTTTGATGATCTAGCTTTCAAAGCATTTAAGAATGTTAATTTATAATTACACATATTAATATCCTAAATTCCTAAAGCGATATTGAAATATGAATATTTATTCTTGTTCTAGTAATGACAATCTTATTTTCCAATAGTCGGGTAACTCCCAGTAAAGAAAAATGATTTGGTAATTAATTTTGGTCATCCTCGGTATGAGTTTAGAGTTTATGAATAACGGGTGATGAGATTATGTGTGCCTCTCATTCGTTTTTTAACTTGATCTCGTCCTTAACTTAATAAAAGCCGATAAGATACAAGTTCAATAAAGACGGTCTGTTCAAGGCAAAAATAAGGTTAATCCCAATACATCAAATAGTAATACATAATCATAAAAATAGATAGGATGAGTTTTTTTATCTCGAATATTAAAAGCTCATATTGTTTCTTAATAGTTTAGAAATCGTTACTTGATCTTCTTGCAAATTACAAAGAGAATGAGTTTTTTATCTCACGTATTAATCGGTAATAAAATTATTATCCCCCTCTTTTAGTATGGATTTTTTTTTTTTTTGGCTTTAGTCTTCCTTATATCTCCCCTTGCTTTGTGTTTCGTCTTTTATTTTTAATACTTGATTTGTCTCAAATTATATTTCACTTTCTGTCATTTCATGTAAACTAACAAATGCAGTTAATTTTACATGAAAAAGAGAATTTATGAATTATTTTATAAAATTATTCTTCATTAATGGTATGAGAAGAGAGTAATAAATAGTAAATGTACAGTAGAAAAAAAGACATTAATGTTTCATTGATGTACAATGACATTAGAATTTAGAACTTTTTTTTTTTGAAAAATAACTAATTAGGATGGTTATAGTTATTATGAAAATTTCTATCTAAAACAAAATATAGCTGTACTATATCATAGTATGTATTAAAAGAAATTTATAAAATATTTTTATACACTAAAATATATATATATATATTGCAATAATAATATTTTATAGTTAAATGAGAATATATATATATATATATATGTGTATGAATGTTTTATTTGAAATTAAAAGAAAATACGAAAGTTGAGTTGTTTTATCTAATCTGCGATAATAAACTTTAAATATTTTAATAGCATAATATCTATCTTAATACGATATCCAACTATGTGCGTCTTGTGCGAAATGTATTCACATTTTGCTAGTTATTAATAAACAATGCTATAAATGATTTTGTTCTTAAACTCCAGCTGTCCCTAATTATTAGTCACTTTGAAAAAAAAATTGTCCCAAATTATAATTGTTAAGTAATTTTGAAATATCAATGTAAAATTAATTTTTCTCTTCCTAGATTTCTTTTGTCTATTATTTTCTCCTTATATTTTTTAACGACTTAAATATATGTTTAGTTTTAAATTTAACCTTGTAAGTTTAATTTTGTTTTAAAATCATTTTTGATGTTAGTGACTATTAAAAAAAGTTCAGATGACAAATAAATAAAGGATAAAAATAAAAACACGAAATTATAAGGACGAAAAACAAATGAAAATATATATATTTGGTCTAGCAAGTTTAAAGGGATGAAAATAAAATAAAAAATGTTAATTTGGAGAAACCAAAGATATACTTAAGCCATTTTTAATTTATCTTTTTGATACAATTATCTAATATAAAAATGTCCCTTGACTTCTATTATAGGGATAAATTTGTATCTCTCTAACCTTAAGTTGTTTTTTATTAAAAGAAATAATATTCTCATATATCGTTTCGTTTAATAAAAAATAACATAAGAATAGAGAGAGAAAATTTTTCTCTCATAACGATGAACTGTTAAGATTGACATAAAGAATATGTTAATCTCTGCGAAATTGTCAAAATCGACAATCATTTATATTATCTTTGTCCCTAATTATAAGTATAGTTGATAAAAAATTGTCACCAAGTATAAACACCTTTTTAATTTACTAGGTGCATATATTTATATTCTTTTAATACTACAAATTTATCTTATAATATGAAAAATAAAAGTTATTTTAAAAACATTAATTCATAAAATGAACACATTAACTTTCTACTAAATTTTCTTAATAAAAGTGAAAAGGCAATAAGTACTTATAATAAAGGATGTTAAGGTAGTAATATTTTATGGAGGTAGTAGACTTTATATTTAAAAATGTAATAATGGAACAATAATTAATTTAATACAATTATTTTCTTGATACATGATTTGATAATTATTTGTGTAAAGAAAAATGATTTGGTAGTTAATTTTGGTTGGTTGTGTGTCTTTAAATTTACTCTTACTCTTACTCTGTTTAAAAATAATATTGGGTCAATTTTTAGGCTTGAACTGGTTCTTAAATTGATAAATTCTGAGGAGGCATAAGTTTAATAAGGATAGGTCCATACAAGACAAAATAAAGTTGATATCATGAATAGTCATAAAAATAAAGTTCTAGAGGATCATCAACTATCTTGAAAAAAGTCTCATGCATAAAATTTATTACCCCCTTCCATTCATGCTAAGCATACAACAAAATTTATGCTTGTGAATGTTTCCTCTGTCCAGATAATAAAACCACAAGCTTAAGTAAGCTTTAACAGGAAAACAACCATAACATCACTTCAAAACCCATAAAAAAAATAAAATATCACATATTACTTAACAACTTTGACATATCATTTAATAGAAAATAATATATCTATCTATCTAATTGATAATATTTCCAACCTCTTGTCCTCGCTAATTAAAGGGACATAACGAGTAATCCGGAAATCAATCCAGACATAACCCCTCCTTCAATGGAGCCAAGTCCTTTTCCATACTTTTGTCCCTATTTTTTTTCTTCTGGTTAGAATCAGACTCGACTGATGGCTTGTGAGTCACGATGTAGGGCTGATGATAATATAGATGGCAACTTAATCTGCACATGCGGGTACTCATCCGAAACCGTCTTGATTTGGGAAGAGAAAATCCGCTTTGATTAGATGTGGGTGTGGATTTTTCCGGAATTAAAATTTGAGTGCGGGGATGGGTGTGGGTGTGTTGATATTCACCCCACACCCGCACCCAAACCCGCTTATACTAGTAATATTATTGTAATTTTTAAATTTTATATACATACACATATTGAATATACTTAATTTTTTTTAAATATTAAAAATTAAAATTTCATCTATGTAAAAACAAAATTTTAATTCTATTATTGTCTAATAATAATTATTTTATTATATTAATTATAATAGATATGATTTTTAAATTTATAATTATATATATGAATGGATGTGGACGGGGAAACCTGTTGTAGATGGAGATGGGAGTCTAAATTTCACACCCGTTAAAAACGGAGACGGAGACGGGTACGGGTTTTCTCTAATTAGTCGGGTGCGGGAGTAAAGAAGACAAAATCTGCCCCCGCTCAGTTGCCATGTCTAGGTGATAATAGGCCTGATTATCCGATAAGGGCCAACAACCTAGCCTATAAAAAGCTCGAGTCATACAAGTTTTTATTTTAAATAGACACAATCAAAGTTTTTTCAAAAAGCCTCGTTAGCTAAAAAACCAAGCTACAGGCCATAAAAAATATTTTTTGTCTATCAAACACACCTACTTAAATAAATATGAATAATATATTGTATTACAAGCTTTTTAGTAATTTAATCATTTATTCTACATTATTTTGGGACATATTTAAATATATTATAATAAAATAGAATTGAAATATGATTTATATAAAGTCAAATTCTTTAAAATATTAGATTCAATCTAAAAAAACATAATTTCATTAACTTATTAGTTTGTTAGACTATTAAAAAATATGTCTGATTACCTATTTAAAAACGTTAATATAAAATAGATTTGTCATAAATTTTAAATTTGCTAACGTGTCATACTAGCCTTTGATAAATATTTTACCCAAATCTAAAACAAATTAATAACAAACCACAATTAAGACTTAAATATTTTTTTTAATAAATTAGATTAGATCTTATGACATCTTATATAACTTATTTTCACCTCTATCCAGAATTAAAGATTAGCTCGATTTGTAGACCTCTCTCCTTTCGATAAATTGTTGAATCTTCAAAAATAAGAAAACCTTCATTATTATACCATCACAACACAATCCCAATATTGCATCTTTTAAAATAGACCTTAATGTTTTGGATGTTTTTCCTGATATACAATTCTTTAAATGATTTTCTTTTTTTGAAAAAGTTAAATGATTTTATTCTTAAATTTTTAATTTTACATCTAAAACCAATTTTAACCGTAGTTAATTAAATACCATTTTTTTCCATGATACATGATTTTGTACGTAATTATTTGAGTAAAAAATATTTCAGCTAAGTAGTTATTTCTAACTGTAGCTTCTAATTAATAGTCCCAATACATATTATTCCATTTTGCAATTTTTACCGTGAGAAACATATCAATTGTAATCAATTGATGTAAATAAAGATAATTTGATAAAATTATTATAAATTTTTTATCTATAATCATTTTTCTTATTAATTATTCTACGTGTGAATTGAGTAAACGCGATCGCATAATGAGTATAAAAGAATCAATTGTGAAAACTAATAATTCTTAACTTTGTACTAGCAAGATGGCCAATTTGTTCTTGGTCTTGCTTCACATTTTTCTGACCTTTGTCTTAATACAGTCAGCACCTCAACATTCTCTTGTAACCAACCTTCCAGGCTTTAATGGCTCTCTAAATTCCAAGCACTATGCTGGGTATGTTATATTCCCACAAACACTTTTATTTCAATTCCAATTAGCTACTTTTTTCAATTTCACCTAGAACTAATGTCTCTTAAACCTGATCAACATGATAAAGAGATCATACGTTGAATTTTACTCAATTAAAATCATATATCAATTTTTCAAATGTTTTTTTATTTATATTTTATTCTAGAAGATTATTTATTATTTAAAAAATATTGATGGCAGATCTCAAGGGTAGCATGACAATTTTGATTATGTTTACTGAGTTGATTTTTGGAGGGGAGAACTTTAGAGCGTTAAATATATATTTTGATATATATTTAATATTTTAAAAATTAAAAGAATAATGTTATATTATATACAAATATATCATGTTTTTTTAAAATATAGACGTAACTCTCCAAAACATTTCACTCTAAAATACAACCGGCAAATAGAGTCGGAAGAGATTCTTAGACTAGCTAACTGCCATATTTTTATAAAGTGTCTAAAGTCTAAAGACATTCTTGTTTTTTTTTTCTTTCTTACTTCATTTTTTTTTATATCTTATATTTTATAATAAGAAATTGCCCAAATTAAAAAATGGAAGATTGCAAAAATGTCTAATTCACATTGTTTTTGAAAATTGAAGGTATGTGACAGTGGATGAAAGTCACGGTAGAAACTTGTATTACTATTTTGTTGAATCAGAAAGTAATCCATCAAAGGACCCTGTGGTTCTATGGCTTAATGGTGGACCAGGATGCTCAAGTTTTGATGGCTTTGTATTTGAGCATGGTAAGTTTAACTATTTTCATTTTATCCATCAATTAAATCTATTTAGTTATCTTGCTAATGAAAAGAATGAAGAGTTTGTTTTTAATTTCAATAATATAGAAATGTCTAATGTATCCAACTGGTGATGTGTTATAGGTCCTTTTAATTTTGAAAAACCTGCCACAAAGGGAGCATTGCCTAAGTTGCAACCCAATCCATACAGCTGGTCAAAGGTAGGTCATTTTATCGCCAAAGTAAAATTGAACCCAATAAAAAAACCTCATAATTTAATATTTTCAAATTTAAAACTAAAATTATCTCAAGAAATGTTGAATTATTTTCAACTTAATTATCGATTGAAAAATAAATATTATACAAAATCAATTATATTAATTTAATAAATAATTTTTTATTCTAAAGTATAAAAAAATATAATTTTTCATAATTTTTAGTAATTTTACCAAAATATTATTATAAATCTAAAAAGACCCATAACTTAAATTCTTCTTTGGCCTCCTGATGTCTAAGGCCGGTCCTGCATATAATACTCATTTAACAATGATTGTGCCTTTGTTGTGGTTTCAATTTTATAGGTTTCCAACATAATATATTTAGACTCTCCTGCTGGAGTTGGGTTTTCATACTCAAAGAATGTATCTGATTATAAAACTGGAGATATTCAGACTGCTTATGATTCCCACAATTTTCTCCTCAAAGTAAGAAAAATGTTGACATAAAATATTTGGATCAACTAGTTTTTATTTTCATCGTACAATATTGCTTACACATCTACCTTGTTGTTTGAACAAATTAGTGGTTTGAATTATACCCTGAGTTTCAAGCCAACCCATTATTCCTTTCCGGAGAATCTTATGCTGGAGTTTATGTGCCTACTCTTGCTAATCAAGTAGTGATAGGTAAAAAAATAATTTCAATCAAAGTTTTGAATTAAAGGTGTTATTATAGAATAAAATTAAAGATGCATTTTCTTGATTTTTTATTTTTTAGGAATTGAAAATGGAACCAAGCCAAAATTGAATTTCAAGGTACTTTGTGTTTAATTGATCACTTTATGTTTTTCACTTAATTTTGTGATTGTAATATGAGGTGATTTTAATGTGCAGGGTTATATGGTTGGAAATCCGGTTACGGATGATAAGATTGATGGCAATGCTCTTGTTCCATTTGCACATGGGATGAATCTTATTTCTGATGAACTTTTTAAGGTGAAAATAAAACTTTTAATCTTAGAGAAATGCATTCTATACTATTACTGCGTAATGCAGTGACAACTTCCAGTTGTTCGTTATAGTGTGTGTTTTGTAATGTTAATTAAGTCAGATTTAAATGCAACCTTCCAGTTTTAATTTGATGGATGAGATCGTTTACTGCGTGCAAATGTGTAATTCTACTAATTGAGAGAATTCATGTTCATATCATAGTATCAAATAACACGTCATTTATCGTCATGATATTTTTAATAGATCGCTTAATAGCGACGTTTTTTCTTTTATCTTAAATGTTTAAAATTGTTCATCTTTTATATGTTGAAAGTCTCACGTTAAATGTGAAAGTAATATCTAAGTTATAAATAGTATTTTGTGATATTGTATTAGACTTTAACACATAATTCAAAATAGTATTATAGACTTATCTTGTATCCTTTGGAATACCTTATTGGGAATTGTGTAGGGTACAATTTCTCTAGTGTTGACACTTATAATGGAAGATGTGTTTAGTGTATGACACGATGGACACATGTAATTACATTCAAATAATTTAATTTTTGAAATTATTTTTAGTGTGCAATGTGTGTGTCTGACTATATTACTGTAGGAAGTAAGTATAAATTAGTGATGTGCGAGATTAGAACTTCATCCATTACTCTGTTTATTTCTTGGCAATCAATATTGTTAACTTAGACATTATTAAACATTTATTGGCTTTTGTTATACAGAACGCAACAAAAGCATGCAATGGAAACTTCTTTAATCCAGCAACCGAGGAGTGCGAGAATTTCTTGCAAAAAATCGACAAGGTGATTCAACTATACTACCATTAAGGCATGCAAAAACTTATGTTACACTTAATCATGATTTTTTTAAATGTTACAGACAATTGCCGGTTTAAACATATATGACATTCTAGAACCATGTTACCATCACGAAGAGACAGAGGAGAACAAAAATTCAGATTCTAAGTTGCCATTAAGCTTTAGGGAATTGGGTAAGTCTGAAAAATCTTTACCTGTGAGGAAAAGAATGTTTGGTCGTGCTTGGCCCTACAGAGGTAATGTGAAAGAAGGAATTGTACCATCTTGGCCAGAACTCACAAGCACCAACGGCTTTGTTCCTTGCGTTGTAAGTTACTTTGGTTCTTTATTTCTTTACAATTTAATTTAATTTAATTTAATTTTTTAATACCTTTTCATATGCTAAAATCTAATTGTGGTACCCACACTTTCTGACATAAGTGATAAAATTTTTAGTCTCTTAATCATTTTCTCAGAGTTTCGATTTCTATATGGTGTGTATGAAAAAATATATAAAAATCAACTATTTAAATGAATTCTAATTTACTCGACAAATTAATTTTTATATTTGTGGGTAGAGATACTTGATTTTCCAAATGCATCATTCATTTTTTGACATTATTTTTATAAATTGGTTAATCATTTTGGAATAGAGGGTATACGACGTAAAATTATACTTCCTTAATTTGAATATATTATTAAATTCTTGTTTGAAGTAATTATTTATTTTGATATTATCTGTTGTTTTGGAATACTAATAGAGTATTAATTACATTTAACTAATAATACTCTTATTTATTATCTTAACGATAAAATTAGTCATTCTATTTATCTAATTCACACCACTATTATATTAATAAGGATGTTTTAGTCAATAAATCTCATTTTATCATAACAATTAGTACACAATATTTTGTTAATATGTATGCATAATATTAGTGGACACCTAATATGATTCATATCATTGCATTACCTGTATTTCAACGTTTTATAGTAAAAACAATTAACCTTATATTATATTTAGGATGATGGAGTTGCTAACTCATGGCTGAACAATCCTCATGTTAGGAAAGCTATTCACACTGTGGAGGTGAGGATTCTCAACAAGATACTGTGGATTGTCTGTATTCAACAAATTGAAGATTGTTGGATTGAGTTTTGATGGTTTAAATTTCAAGTTTAGTATTTCAGTTTTGAAAAAAAAAGAAAATCAAAATTGAAATCTAGATCGTTTGATTCGACAATCGCCATCATATTGATTGCATGAATATATGAAATTTATGAAATTGTTGACTGCAGGCAATCGTATCTGAGCATGTCATGTTGATTCATATCTTACTATATAATCATCTAACTCTCTTATCATATATGCCTTTATTTTATCATAATTATCAAACACTTTTAATTTTTTATAAAACAGGAAAGTGTGGTTGCTGCGTGGTCCTTATGTACAGACCAAATTAAATACTCTCATGATACAAGTAGTATGCTCTATTTTCACAAGAAACTTACTTCCAAAGGATATCGAGTATTAGCATATAGGTAAATTTCAAATTTCACATAATCCATTTACAATTTTTTCTTTTAATGTCAAATCATCCTTATCAAATTTTTTGTTATTCCCTAAATTAACGTTCATATATTTTTTTGACAGTGGTGATCATGACATGTGTGTCCCACATACTGGAACCGAAAGATGGACAAGATTAATTGGAGTTACAATTGTTGATGAATGGAGGCCATGGTTCAGCAATGATCAAGTTGCTGGGTACTTATAATGATATTTGCTCTTTTTCTTATCCAACATAAAATATTTTCTAATATAAAAATTAACAAAAAAGTTCTAATATTTAACTGATTACTAGGATACAACTTTCTAGTATTGGTCGTATGCTACATATGTAGTTGAGTTTTTGAGGATTATAGAGGGAAATATTTTGCAGCGCTAAATCTTTACATTAACATTTATATTTGATATTTAATTAAATTTAAAAATATTTATAATTTATTTAATTTAAAAATAAAAAATAATTGTTTTACTTTTTTATTTATTAAATTCAACTCTCAAACATACCTTAAGTGATTTCACTTATTATCAAAACATATTAAACATGTGTTAAAACTGTAAAGAAGGATTAATAATTAATAATTAATAGAGGTTGACTTAGATTTCATAATTTGGTTGCAGGTATACTCAAGGATATGCCAACAATCTCACATATCTGACAATAAAGGTAAGTACATAAAACTGTTAATTGCTCAATAAATTAACGTAGACTAGTTTGGTATTGATACTAATTAATATTAATTTAACATCGATCTACAGGGATCTGGACACACTGTTCCAGAATATAAGCCACATGAGTCATTGGATTTTTATAAACGTTTTCTAGATGGAGTGCCTATATAAGAAACAAAGGGATCAGCGAGAGAAATGGAAGTGTTATACTGCTTCGGATATTTTGTTGTATTCTTCATGAAGTAGTTGAAATGTGTACGAAAAAAAGAAGTAATATGTATTTTTTATTGTACCTCTCAAACATAACACCTTATTAATATAATTTTGGGTTAATTGTATCTTTTTTCCCCTTATTCCCTCACGAATTTAATCTCTCATATTCTAAAATTGCTATTTTGGTTCCAAATTTTTTAATTGTGACATTTTCTCTATGTGAGAATTTAAGACCAAAAATTGATCATATGTGTAAGACCTATTACCAATTATTTAGAATATGGGAATTAGATCCATATACCTTAATAAAAACATAGACAAATAACAATGAGTAACAAATTAGAATCACCAAATATAACTGAAAACTACATTAATAATTATAGTTTACAACTTGTTTAATAGATTCATAAAATATTATATATAGAGAAGAGACTCCAAATGTTTGATTACATCATATAATAGAATATCAAATTATAATTTCACAAGTTTGAAACTGATCTTCTAATGCTAAATTCATATCTTATATTCCTCCAGCTGCTAAATAAAAATAAATGAGAACAAATAAAAATATTTCAGTAAGCTCTCAAAATAAAGGGAGGGGAAATTTTAAAATATTTCTTTCATAAATATGAATAAAACAATGAAAACACTATACATCTCATGCTAAAGATCTTAGCTTCAATTTTATGAAAGCTTAACTTAAAACATTCTTTCTTTCTTAATAATTCTGAAAAATATATGCATGACCTCAAATCTTTTCCTTGGAATATTGATGAAAGTTTTTTACCAATGTACTTTCAAATTCTTAGGATTCAATTATAGTATAGCAAAAGGGTTGTATCGTATCCACATGGAATTGGAAATACAATGCCGTTCTTTAATGAATCACTCGAGCAATAAGTTTTCAAGTATTTGGATGATTGTTTTGGTAACCAGATTGAAATGTAAAATAAGCAATAATAAAAAAGGATTTAAAATATTATGAGAAAACTGTTGGAATTGGATTTCATCTATTAACTCTTCAGTATCCTATTGATTCAACATACAAATCATGTTCTATACTTAATTTCATCACATCAGTTCTTATCTATCTCATTAATCTCTTACATGAGAAGATTAACAATTCCCTAATCTAATTACCGATCTCTCGCATAATTAAAAAGGATAACCGTAACGAGTTCAGATGTAAATTGACAAACAAACTTAATTCTATTTCTAGCAATCAAGCTTGTTAGATGAGATAGTCTAAGTCCGACTTAAACATGTAGTTTTCACTCACATATCAAATCTAAATTCATGCCTTAGGTGATCAAGCTAAAACATGTATGAAGAATAAGATTAAATCATTGAAATCATAGCATAGAAACCAATATCTGTATATAGAAATCAAATTAGATACATCCAACTTAAAGAGTTACATCCAATCATAACAAAAGAAAATTAGCAATCCATAGCCATGGATGCTTTCAAGCTCAAAGCGAAGATCTAAGAAGAAAGGACGCCTCTGTGATGTCTCGGGAACAATTTCAGCTCTTCGGTTGATCCCCAATCAAGCAACCAGTTCTTTTATCTATCTTCTCTCTTGATTTCTCTTTTTTAACTCAGTAACCACCCTTTTTGAAGTCTGTCTGTGCGTTTTTAAAGGAAATGAGTTGATGGTCTTGCTTAAGCCAGACCAATCTGGCTTAAGCCAACATGTTTCTTCATGCTTAGGAAAGGTTGCACGCTTAAGCTAGAAAATATATGGCTTAAGCCAACTGGGTTCTTCAAAATTCATGTCTCTGCCTCATTTTCGCTTAAGCCAGCTAAGCTTTGGCTTAAGCAGTCCTTCTGGTTTTGCTTTCAGCATCCTTCTGGCTTAAGCCAACCTGTTTTGGCTTAAGCCAAGTTCTTCAACTTTGACTTTTTGCTTTTCCTTTGCTTGGACCACTTTGATATTTCTCCTACAATTAAACACAAAGTAATTAATACTTATAATTAACATATTTACCATAATATTTATATAGAAACTAACTAGTTGCTAAAATAACCTATTGAGGGATAATTTAACATATATCTTAAAAAATTCAAACGTATAAGTGCCCAAAAGATCATGGAAAATTAGATAAATTTGGCACTTATCAACTTCCCCCAACTTAAGACTTTGTTTGCCCTCAAACAAAAGGTACCGATAAAAAAATACATATATACAATGTTCATTCAACAAGCTGGATCCATGAATAATCAAAATCAAAAAATATTTCCACTTTGCATGATCACATGCTCCACTCATAAAACTCCCTAACAGAATATGTGATACACAAGTAATGGTCATAACAATGATATGAATGCAAATTCCATGAATCCATTAGGCAAATCACACTATCCATGTTTTCAACCAAAGGTAATTTCAATGATTCACACAAGTTCTTTTAGAACCAAATCAAGGTAAGTGTTTCACTCATGTTCAGCCATTAAATCACAACAAATCAAACTTGTTACCTGTCTCAACAATTATCAAGATTGCATAGTTAATCAAGGATCACAAAGGGCTTTTCTGGGTTGTAATGTGGCCAGGTTTCAAAGAATATTGGTTTTTATGGATATCATAGTAGTTTCAAACTAAGAGAGCAATTATAATGAGATTTACAATAAAACCATGCATTCATGCTCACTTCACTTTTCCTTTTACCAATCCCTTTTTGTCACCCTTCTTTTCACATTTGGATTTATATAACCCTTTTTCTTATCATTCTCATCATTTTGTCAATCTTTCTCTTTATCTTTTTGGTTTTTTTTATTGTTTTTTTTTTGAAGAACAAGATTATGTACTAAAGATTGAGAAAATTTGAACAATTTTGCTTTGTTCGCAAAAAGAACACAAACAGCTTCCACATCCCCCAACTTTGCATAAATGCATACAATCCCATTATAACTGCTCTTTTAACTTTGAAAGTAAGGGATAAACATTGTTTTTATTTAGGGTTTGGGATTAAACAAAAGAACAAAAATACTTTTCATTTCAGGCACAAAATGGGTAGACAATGGATATTCCTATACAAGGGTAGGCTATTTGGTCAAGTAGCTATATACTCTAATGAAAAAAAGTTGCCTCGATCCTTTCCTATCATTTCCATGCAAACAAAATAATCAGAGACTCAAACAAATCCAACTGTGCAAAACAAATGACGAATCTCTCATACTTACATTGTTTAAGGTCACACTCCCTCACCAAGTTCAGGTACAAATTTCCTGATTTCAAACATTTGAAGGTTATGCCAATGACTTTCATGTGAAAAATAAAATTATACATGTCATGGCATCATGAGTGCAACCACAAAATCCATCAAGGAGATATATTTCTAACTTTTGAATTTCAAAACAATCATGCAAAACTTTTGACTTTTCATGAATCATACTTACGAAAATGAACCAATCATCATGCAATTAAGTACCAGACAAACATGGTATTATCAACCAAAAAGTACTAATTAACCAAACTAAACAATGAAACAAAGTGTTGAAATAAAATTGCTAGAACTGAAAATAAAATGGCAAAAATTTGAAATGAACTATTTTTGTGATGTGGTGTGTGATAGCTCATCAATCCTCGTCATCTTGGTCTATTTGGTCCACCATGTGCTGCTCTATTCCGTCTTTCTCAACCTGATCAACTCCATCTTCTCTTGCTTCTGTGGTTGTACCAGTAGTTGCTCCTGCTTCTGTGGTTGTACCAGTAGCTACTCTCTGACTGCCTTCTCCCTCCTCAAAAATTGGCCTCTCCCCAGGCCAAGCACAATGTGATTGAAATTCATTACAGGATAGCCATCTATATGGTGGAGGACCCTCATGAACCAAAACAGCGTATGATTGCTGATAAATAGCATCACTGGCCCAATAATTAGCAGCTTCTTATCTGAAAATATGCTCATGCCTGTTGTAAATCTGCTCCTGTCTGGCATACATAAATTCATGTATGGAAAACATCTCTGTTATTTGCCTATGCATCTGCTTTTGGAGTAACAACATTTGCTGCATAGGATCTATTGGTTGTTGTGGAGATGGTGGTGGTAATGCGACATGTTATGCTCTTCCTATTTCCTCAGTTGGGTTTATGTAATGTTGTCTGATAAGGGCATCATTGATCGCATGTCTTATGTCAAGATGAGGCTGATCTGGGATATTCACCCCCTGGTCTTTGCATAGCTGAGTAATAAGTGAAGGAAAGATTAGTGGTGCATGCTCCAAAGCTGTTGCAATTTTGTGAATTTCATCTGATATTATTGATGCAACAGCCACTGAGAATTGCTCCATGATGTAGTAAATCAAACACGCCTTTGACATGTTGATTCCTGATGTGTGTAAGGTGGGCTTGATGTTGGACAATAGAAAAGTCATCCAAATTTGTGTCAGTGTCTTCCTCTGGGATCTTTTTATTTCCTTTATTCCTGCCTCCCAACCTGATACACACAATGTTGGCATTATCTCATTGTTAATGACTCTGTTCTATGGTGGCATCATTTTTTGGTATCCACATAACCCTTTCTCATCTAATACTGACTGATCTTCCAGATATGCACTAATGGTATTCCTATCATAAAGAATTCTTTTCCCCAGAACAAATGATTCCCTTCTTGCCTGTTGATTTGTAGTATACGCATTGGCATAAAAGTATTTGACAATATCATGATTAAATTGCTTTGACAGTGTTGCTAACTTTCTCCATCTCATTCTTTGTAGCTCATGTTGAAATACCTCATACTGCCCTGGGAGAAGCTCCACTCTTCTTTCGTTTATAAATTGCAACAACCTAATAGCCAAATACCCTTAGAATTTGATAGAGGATCTAAATTTCTTCTTGTCAAACTCTAAAGTGGCATGCTCTTGTGAACTAGCCTGAGAAGTTTCCCCTCTTGGTCTTTTGTGTGGATTTTTGGTTGTTGCCATTCTGGAAAGAATTTTTTTTTTAGAAAAGAACAAATAAAACTCAAAGTTACTTCCAATAGGCAAACTAAACTCTACAATTTTCTTTGAACATTGCAGCCAATATCAATCATGATTCATGGAAATGAGCATTTTCAAGCAAAAGCAAGTGTAGTTTCAAAAATAATCTCTTTTTCAAAAAGATGTTCATGAACTAATTTCTATTCACTTGTGTTTGTTCTTGCCTATATTTCCCAGTCATTCTTGCTGAACCATTTTAATATTCATTCAATGATTTTGACAAACATCTATAGTGCGATACGGGGCTTTGGTTCATTTTCAAGCTCATGAAACATAATAAACATATTTCAACATCCCATAAACTCTATGAGATCATTGTTTTTCCACACTTTTAATTAGACACATGGGATTGTATTTAAAACAAATAATTGCTCAACTATTTATAGCATCAAATTAAGCATAACCTTCTCTTGAGCATTTTGTCAAACAATTAGTATACAATAGTTCATGCTCATGGTTACACACACTTAGACACCTATCTTCAACACATGAAACACATGACCAAATTGATTCAACAGCCCCTCAATCATAACAGATGCACAATGCCAATCAAAATATATAGAGAGAATCCAAACACTTCACTTTCTTAGACACACTCTCAATCTTACTTCTCTCTAGTTCATTAACCATAAACAAAATTATTATTCTCTTTCAAGTTCAAAACATGCAATCCTTTTTCATGGCAAAATAATTGATCCATTCGTACTTACCCATGAATTCCCAATTTAGAACCCTATGTTGCAAAATTAAATTAAGGAGAAATAGTTACTTACTTGAGAGGAGAATCAATGAACTATTGATGCAAGTGAGAAATCGTGAGTGAGAGTGAGAGGAATCGTGATTGAGGATGAGAGAAAACGTGTGTTTGTGTGAGAAGGGAGTTCTTTGTTTAGCAAGGGAGTACGGTTTAAGCAAGGGAGTACACGGCTTAAGCTAAAATTAACCTGAAAATATTTATTTATTTATTTTTTCTTTGCTGCAGTGTTATACTACTTAAGCCAAGGTTCCTCTCGCTTAAGCTATATATGACCAGAGAAGGCTCTATTTTGTCCCTGTAAATCTCGCTTAAGCTAAAATTGTCTTGCTTAAGCGAGGGACTTGAAATTCTGCATAATTATGCATAATAAGACTTGGAACCCTTGTAAAAAATTGTAATGCTAACCTGCCTTGCTTTTCAATCATCATGAAACATTGTGGTCTTCATTTTAGACCTGTGGCAAGCTTGAATTCATCTTGTTAGTTTCAACAATCAACAAGTCTAACTCACATTCATTCCAAAGACAAATTCACTCTATTTACATAAGTGGATACCTCAAAATTTGTTTCGCACTTTTTCAATGACCTTCAAGGCATCATACCAACTATCCACCATATAAGATACTTGTGTGAATCTTAAAATCAACAAAAGATGGACTATTTCCACAAGATTCCAACTTTTATCCACAAAATTCACTTCAAATGCAATTTTTACATATTTTCACAACTCAACACTTTAAATTTTGCATTTCTCCAATTTCTTACGTTCTAATCACTCAAACTTTCCATATACATCATAAGAAATTTGTGGAAAGCTTAAAAACACATATTCAAGCATAATCTCTCATGATCACATTCCACACACATGAAAAACACAACTTAACATCTGCCTATACAAAATCACAACAACATCACATAATTCACAATAAAACTTAACTAAACATTTGAAAATTAGCATTTAAACACAATCAAACTAAAAGCAAGTTAAATTAACTCAAAAACTTGGGTTGACTCCCAGCAAGCGATTCTTTAACGTTATTAGCTTGACGCCTTTGTATTTTCACAGATCATTCAAGTAGAGCATAGTGGTGATTAATTTAATATCACCACATAAGTATGGCTTTAATCTCTGACCATTCACCACCCATGTCTCTTTGGACTCATTATCTTCCAATTCAACTGCTCCATAGGGTTTTACCTCTTTGATTACAAATGGACCTGACCATTTTGATTTTAGCTTTCCCGGAAACAACCTCAACTTGGAATTGAACAAAAGTACTTGTTGGCCTGGCTTGAAGTTTCTTTTTACAAGCTTGCTGTCATGATACTTTTTCACTTTCTCCTTATACAGTTTTGAAGATTCATAAGCTTGATGCCTCAACTCCTCTAATTGATGCAGTTGTTTCTTTCTTTCAACTCCTACAACATTTAGATCAAAATTAAGAAATTTCATGGCCCAATAGGCTTTGTGCTCCAATTCTACCTGTAAATGGCATGCCTTGCCATAAACCAATTGAAATGGATTTAAGCCTATTGGTGACTTATAAGCAGTTCTATAAGCCCATAAGGCATCATCCAGCTTTTGTGACCAATCCTTCCTTGAACTTGAAACTGTTTTCTCTAGGATCTTTTTAATTTCTCTGTTAGAAACTTCAGCTTGTCCATTTGTTTGTGGATGGTAAGGTGAGGCTACTTTGTGCTTTACACCATAATGTTGCAACACCTTGGCCAACTGTGAATTGCAACAGTGTGACCCTCCATCACTGATAATTACCCTGGGTGCTCCAAAACGAGTGAATATGTTTTTCTTTAAGAAAACTCACTGCCATTTTGCCATCTGCTTTAGGAGTTGCTATTTCTTCCACCCACCATGAAACATACTCCACAACCACCAAGATGTATTCATTGGAGAATGAAGATGGAAATGGGCCAATGAAGTCCATGCCCCAGCAATCAAATACCTCCACTTCCAAGATGTTTTGTAGAGGCATTTCATTTCTTTTGCTTATTCCACCTAACCTTTGGCATGCATCACACTTTTGCGCATGGAAATGTGCATCTTTGAATAGGGAGGGCCAGTAAAAACCAGATTGAAGAGCCTTCACAGAAATTCTCTCACCATTGAAATGTCCTCCATAAAGTGAGTTGTGGCAATGCCACAATATACTCCTAGCCTCATCAGAAGCTACACATCTCCGCAACAATCCATCAACTCTGATCTTGAATAGATAAGGATCATCCCACAAGTAATAGGTGGCATCCCTGAGAAATTTCTTTTTCTGATGATGATTGAAATCATCAGGGATTACACCTGTTGCTTTGTAATTGGCCATATCAGCAAACCATGGCCTTTCTTGTACAATAAACAGCTTTTAATCTGGAAATTCATCTGTTATTTCTTTTTCCTTTGTGGTCAACTCATTATTCTTCAGCCTAGATAAATGATCAGCCACTAAGTTTTCCTTGCCACTTTTATCTTTAATTTCAAGATCAAATTCTTGCAACAACAAAATCCATCGAATTAGTCGTGGTTTGGATTCTGCTTTTGTTAAAAGGTACTTAATAGCTGCATGATCTGTAAAAATAACAACTTTAGATCCAATCAAGTAACTACTAAATTTCTCTAAAGCATACACTATAGCTAGTCATTTTTTTCCAGTGGTAGCATAATTCATTTGAGCATCATTCAACACTTTACTAGCATAATGTATGGCATGAAACATTTTATTCTTTCTTTGACCTAGCACTGCTCCTATAGCATAATCACTAGCATCACACATTAATTCAAAGTCAAGGTTCCAATTAGGTGTAATAATGATAGGAGCAAAAACTAAATTTTGTTTCAATTGTTCAAATGCTTTTAAACATGCATCATCAAAACGAAAAAGAGTATCCTTATTCAAAAGATTGCTCAATGGCTTGGCAATCTTAGAGAAATCCTTGATGAAACGTGTATAAAATCCAGCATGCCCAAGAAAGCTTCTAATCCCTTTGACATTTGTTGGAGCTGGTAGCTTTTGAATGACTTCCACCTTTGCTTTATCAACCTCCATACCCTTTGATGAGATTTTGTGGCCCAGGACAATTCCTTCAGTCACCATGAAGTGACATTTCTCCCAGTTCAAGATAAGGTTTGTTTCAACACACCGTTTCAGTACAGTGTCCAAGTTCACCAAGCATAAATCAAAAGAAGCTCCAAATACAGAGAAGTCATCCATGAAAACTTCTATACATTTTTCCACCAAATCTGAGAAAATAGCTAGCATACATCTCTGGAAGGTTGCAGGAGAATTGCATAGTCCAAAAGGCATCTTCCTATAAGCAAAAATACCAAAAGGGCATGTGAAAGTTGTTTTCTCATGATCTTCTGGATTTACAGTGATTTGATTGTAACCAGAGTAACCATCCAGAAAACAATAAAAAAATTGCCCAGATAATCTTTCCAGCATTTGATCCATAAAAGGCAATGGGAAGTGGTCCTTCCTAGTGGCTTTATTCAGCTTCCGGTAGTCAATACACATTTTCCAACCTGTGATAGTTCTAGTTGGAATTAATTCATTTTTTTCATTGGCTACCACGGTCATTCCTCCTTTCTTTGGTACCACCTGGACTGGACTCACCCAGGCACTATCTGAAATAGGGTAGGTCATTCCGGCTTCAAGCATCTTCACCACTTCTTTTCTGACTACTTCTTTCATGGTTGGATTCAATCTTCTTTGAGGCTGGGCTACAGGTTTAAAATCATCCTCTATTAGAATTTTATGCATACAATATGAAGGACTAATACCTTTCAAATCAGCTAGTGTCCAGCCTATTGCTCCTTGATTTGTTTTGAGAACTTCAATTAGCTTTTTCTCTTCTTGTGGTGATAAGGAACTACTAATAATTACTGGCTTTTCAACATCCCCCTGCAGAAACACATATTTTAAATGGGAAGGCAACAACTTCAATTCTAGTTTCTGATCAGTCTTCTTGTTGTCAGCTACATTTTCAATGCTTTCCAATGCTACCTGTTTTGGATGAATGTCTTTGAGGGAATCAAGATCCTTTAAACATTTTTCAATCTGTTGTTCTTCTTCCTCATTGAAGTTAGTATGCATGTTTACCAAAACTCTCCTTAGAGGATCAAATGATTGTAACTGCTTATGTGCATCATAACACACCTCATCAATAACATCAATGGAGAAGCATTGTCCTTTGGATATTGCAAGGCCTCAAAAACATTGAAATTTACTTCACCATCCTGTACCCTGACCTTCAGTTTTCCTACATCCACATCAATCATTACTCTGGCTGTCTTCATGAAAGGTTTACCCAAAATCAGCGGGACCTCTACATCTTCCTCCATATCCTAGACCACAAAATCAGTTGGAAACATAAATTTATCTACTTTCACCAGCACATCTTCTACGACACCATGTGGATATTTAACTTGTGATTGCTTTGCAATGCTCCTTAGGATTAGACTCAGTATTGCCCGTAAATGCTCCTTTGTGAGTGTCTGCTACTATTTTGCTAATTGGCCCATCTGGATCTCCAAATTCTTGATTGATGCATCAATATTCTTTTGGTTAGCCATCAACATGGGATGACCTTGAAGATATGTTCTTGGAACAATACTTCCCCCTAACTGTGTTCGTTAGAAAAGGAAAGAGATTTTCGGTTACAAATAGAAAGAAATAGAATCTCTTCGTGACACTTACAGGAGGTTCAAGAGTTTACTAGCAAGATGCCCCAATCATGCTTATGACGACACTGTTGAAATCCAAATATTTTGTATTGCTTTGAGGCCTATAACTAGAGTTATGTTGGATGCTACAGTAGGTAGTTCTTTGAATTACAAAATCGCATCAGAAGCATGAAAAATTATCGAGATCATGGCATCAAGTGAACAAATGATGTTGTATGATAGAGGTGGGGGGTCAAAAAAGTGGTATGCTGGAATTGAATGTTATGGATGCTGGGTTGGCTCAAGGGAAACTGCTCTCAAAATAGATAGAAGATGTTATCGTTGTTGAGATAAAGAAGAGGATGATAGCTCTAAATATACAACCCCAAGTGGGCCTCGCAAATTATTGAAACATATAGGTAGTGACTTATGCGAGGACCACATAAAAATGGAGCTTGTGAAGTATCGGATTATGATGATACAGAATAACCAAAAGAGGTGAACTTTGTGGGTAACAACTAGAAGTAGAACAACCCCTACTCTAGTATGTACAATCCGGGTTGGAGAAATCATCCAAAAATTTCATGGAAAGATCAATAGGGTGGACCTCAAGGTCGACAAGGAGCTCAAGCAAATCAAGCTCCATGTCGTAAAGCTTCTTGGGAGATTGCTATTGAGAAGTTAGCAACGAACACGTGTTTTCATTGAAGAGTCAAGAGCCATCCAGAAAAAGCACTGAGCCTCAATAAAGAATTTTGAGACCCAAGTGGGTTAAATCTCTCAACAACTAGCACGAAGAGTGCCCAAAAATTTGTCTAGTGACATAATTCTAAACCACAAAATAATTTCGATGTCGTGACAATGAGGAGTGGCAAGGTAATTGAACCAATATCACCTAAAGCCAAAAAGGGTGGCAATGCTTCAGTTTTATCTTGCTCGAAGGAAATGGTTAGCCGAACACCAATTGAGGAGGACATCAATCTTGAAAAGGAGGAAGAATGTGGGGTGCAAAATAAGGAAGCCATGCCAAAGCCCAAATTCGACTTCCATTTCCTCAAAGATTAAAAAAGGAAGAAACTAAAAAGCAATTTGGTAAGTTTCTTGATGTTTTTTAAAAATTGCAAATTAACATCCCTTTCGGAAGAATCAAAGAAACACAATTGATGTTACATTTTGCAGATCACTCACTGAAACACCCATATTGGGTGGTGGAGGATGTGCTGGTCTAAGTAGATAAGTTCATTTTTCAAGTGGATTTTTTGGTACTAGACATGGAGGAAGACAATGATATCCCATTGATCTTGGAGAGACCATTCTTAGCAATAGGGAGAACTATGATTGATGTGGCGGATGACACCTTAACCTTTAAGGTAAATGAGGAAACAATTACATTCAATATTGTAAAAGCCATGGAGCATTCAAAACAAAGAGAAGGGTACAATCAATATGAGATTTTCGATTCTATAGTTGAAGAAAGAGTTGAACATCAAGTACCTACTATGCCTTTAGAAAGGGTGTTATCTCTGTCCCATGATGATGTTAAAGATAGCGAAGATCCAAGAGTGAAAGATGTTATAGCCATGTTAGAAGCATCACCATCTCATTCATCTTGCTTCCATACTAGATGGGATGAGTTGAAAGGGAATGAAGAAAAACATGTAGAGAAAAAGAAAGAGACGCCAGTGGTTGAGCTTAAGAAATTGCCACCTCACTTGAAATATGTAATCCTTGGTGAAAAGAAGGATGGTGTAACACCCCGATTTTTAACAGTGCGAGTGTATTTTTTTCTTTCCAAAATAAATAAAAGAAATTTTCAAAATTAATTCAAAAGAATTAAAAGAAATTAAAATTAAACCACTTAAATAAATTGAAATTAAACCATTTCAAAATAATATGGCGTCGTAATCCAAAACGACAAAAGTAGTTAAATAATTACATCATAATTATAGCCAAGTAATTTAATTTTGGGAATTAATACTTTTAATATATCAAAAGGTAGTACATCAACAAAAGTCACTGTCATAATACCTCAAAAATTCGGATCACGGACCCACTAAAATATTATCAAAGTGCGGAATAGATATACAATTATCCCAAAACAAATAAATACATCCACCAAGCACTAGGCCCTATACAACAAGACTAAACTGATCTGATCATGCACTAAAACTACAGTAGCACAATTTCCACCGCATCCTCTACAAGTCTCGTCTTCACTCCAGCTGTCCGTCTCTATGCGCTGTCCACAAATACTCCGTACGTGAAGATCAAGGAAAACTAACAGCGTCTACGTTGTTAGTGTATCCGTCGGTGGCACGGGTTTGGGTATCATCTGAGGGCAAAACCCAATTTCCACAATATTGTAAAGGGTCACCAACCGAAATTAACAATTACCACATAGCAGTTATGTCAAAGATAACAAATACATTCATGGCATGTTCCAATGTTATGACAACAAAAATACATAAGTATGCTCACTTATTAAATATATATCATCTACATCTTTGCAGAACAGTCAATTTAACATTTAAATCATGTCGTAAGTACAAATAGAATCAACAATCACAAAAAAGTCATTTGGCACTTAGAATTCATAAGATACTTGCACACATCGATTTCCACTCATCAGCTTATATCAAATCATGACTCACAGGTCAACCATCCCAATGCAATATGTATATGTCAATGTACTCAACTCTTGGAATTACCAAGGTGCAATCTCTCACGGACCAGCATACGTGCAGTCTCTCATGGACCAGCACGATTTACAGATCGAATGGACCGTCTAATACACGCGGAACCATTCTGTAGCCCGGATAGAATAGACTGTCTAATACACACAGAACTACTCTGAAACCCTGATAGAAAAGACCGTCTAATACACGCGGAACTACTCTATAACCCATCACGGTCACTACATTTACGTGTATTAGCCTCTCACATGCCAAATATACAGAAGTTAAATCCTCACACGGATAGAATGGACCGTCTAATACACGCGGAACTACTCTAAAACCCAGATAGAATATACCGTCTAATACACGCGGAACTACTCTATAACCCATCACAGTCACTACATTTACGTGTATTAGCCTCTCACGGGCCAAATACACAGAAGTTAAATCCTCGCACAGATAGAATGGACCGTCTAATACACGCGGAACCACTTTGTAGCCCGGATAGAATAGACCGTCTAATACACGCGAAACTACTCTGAACCCGGATAGAATAGACCGTCTAATACACGCGGAACTACTCTATAACCCATCACGGATACTATTAACTTCGCGGCCCATCACGGTCACCACATCAACTCTGTGGCCCATCGCAGTCACCACCTGACTATGCAATGCATGGACATGCTATGTTTCCTCTTCACAGAAACAGTATGCAAATAAAATCTGAAATCCAGACACTCCATCACCACCTCAAACCATCTCAAAAACTTCATAGAGTTTGTCATATGCCTTCCAAATGTTTCCCAACTCATTAAGTGCATAAACCAATGCTTAAAAATAGAATTTTTGAGAAAAAACAATCTGTATTCGAATACAGCTTCCTTGTAGTCGGATACAAATGCTAAAATAGTGGTAAAATCAGCACTTCTGTATTCGAATACGAGGTTGTCGTAACCGAATACAGATGCGAAGTCAGTGGAAAAAACAACAATTCTGTATTCAAATACAACAGGGTCGTAGCCGAATACAGATGCTAAGTCAGAAGCAAGAACCACGTATTTGTATTCGAATACGGAGTGTCGTTTTCGAATACGAGGTTCAAAATTTGAATAAAAACTGAATTTTTACAGAAGTGTATTCGAATACACCAATGCCGTATTTGAATACATCTTCAAAAAGAGTGGGATATTTCAGAAAATTCACTTCAGTTTCAAAACTATTTTCTTTGAAAACCAACACATCCACCATTTCTTGAACCACGAAACCCAGAATGTCAACAACACAACATAAATGATTTCTTTCACCGCAACAAAACAACAAAAGCATCATCCACTCAACAACAAGTCACAACAATAGCAAGAACATTACCCTCAACAACAGCCAAAAATAGTACAGCCATATCTCAGTACATGCATTTTGATCATCCACAAACCACATGCAAAGGCAGTTTTCAGTATCAACACAACAACTCGTTCTTAACACATATAACACATAATAATCATCCATCAAACATGCATTTAAAGTCCCTACATGCAATCTAAAAAGTTGGAAGGTGCCCCTTACCTTAGTTACGTTTTCTTGTTCGTTTACGTTACGGCGACTAAAACCGGCGAAACTCCCGCTCGCGTCATCGCTATTAAAGTTGGTTCTCTAGTACCGTAAAGATGAGAGGAATAACTTTCCTTCTTGACACTTTCTTATTCGAGGCTTGGATTTCCAAGTAATTTGAGTTTTGAGTATCCCTTCTCACTACCAACACAAATAGAACTGAACAGAGGAAGAAGAAGAAGGCAGCTCGGGTAGGACATGGAAACTGATTCTGTGTTTATGATTTTTTTCCCTTGCCTCTCACATACATACGCATATATAGGCATACCCGTCACTTACTATATATATATATACATATTATAATTAAACTTTCCCCTCAAGCAACTAAATACTCCCGTCGCAACTCTGTTGGCAGATAAAATCTTGATCAACTGCCCGATTTTTAACTACTCGTAATTAAATTAAATAATCCTTCGTTCAATAATTTTACTCAATCTCAAAAATATTTATATACATATATAGAAATATACATATATCAAATACCTTTACAAATATTCCAAAATACATCTAATATTCAATCCAAAATTTAATTTAAATTTAAGGGTCTTACAGATGGCGTGTTCTTTTTGTCATATACGCCACCTTGACAATAGTTGAGGCGTCAAGCTAATGACTTTAAAGAAGCGCTTCTTTGGAGTCAACCCATAGGTAGAGGTAACTGAAGGTGCAAACACGTGAAGGGGGGTTGAATTGTGTTTGACAAAGTTGATAATTTTTTGATAATTAATAAAAAACTAGTTTGGTTTTGGTGACTTACTTGAAGTAGAAGCAATCGGGTTCAGAGGCAGCAATCAATGAAAGCATAAATAATTTGACACATAGATTTATTCTAGTTCACCACTAACATGGCTACATTCAGTCCCCTCATTTAGAAGGCTTTAATCCACTAATTCAAATACCTTGAATTAAAGAGCACCTGACCCTCCAAGCTAGTCTTCCCAAATAGCCTAACAACCCCAAACTTTTGAGGAACTAACCACTTTGACCCTACAAGCAAAGTCTTCTCCTATCAACCTGAGAACCTCAGTTTGAAGAAGGAACTAAACCACTATCGGGTTGGATACAATAGATTGGAACTTTAAGTATTTTCTTCTAACAAAGCTGATAATAATAATAATAACACTTACACTTTAAGAAAAAACACTTAGAGAATATTTCTCATTCGAACAAGTGTTTCTCTCTTTGAACTCTAAGATGAATTTGGAATTTTGAGCTTGAGTTCTTCTACTCTTTTCTACTTTTCGATGTATTCTTCTTCACCCTTGAGTATCTATTCATAGTTAAAATTTGGGCTTCAATTTAGTTCTTTTTTTAATTCTGAATTGTATCTTCATTCTTTAGCATGGTCAACAATGATCTTATTCAAAAATAATTTTGAACAAGATGCTTTGTTTATAATATGTTCTTTAGCCAATTCTTTATTTCTGAATACAATCAGAGCAGTTCATCTAGATTAATTTTGTTCGTATTTTGTTTAGATTGAGTTTGTAAATTCTTCCGATTGATATTGTTCATATTTTGTTGTAGAAAAATCTTGATCAAATCATTTTCAAATCTTGATCAAATCTTCTTCAAATCTTGACCATATCTACTTTTCAACTTGGTCAAAGATTTTCTTCAATTATAAATCTGAATCAAATCTTATTTTAGATTTTACTCAATTATAAATCTTAATCAAAAAATATTATTAGATTTTCTTCAATTATAAATTTGAATCAAATATTATTTTAGATTTTCTTCAAATTATAAATCTGAATCAAATCTTATTTTAAATTTTCTTCAATTATAAATTTGAATCAAATCTTATTTTAGATTATCTTAAAAAACACGAATCTTCTTTCATACTCTTTGAAGTAAATTATAATGTTCCTAGAAAATACTTTTGTTGTCATCAAACCTTTAAGTATAAAATCAACATGGTTCCAACAGTAACTTTTATTTTTTCAATCTTATTTTGTTATTTGAATTTGTTTTTATTTTTATTGTTGCAAACGTGCACTATGATGAAGAATTTTTAACATCTTGAAGATGGTCTTAAGCTATCTTTTTGGGATTTTGAAATTTAAATTATATTTCTTTGCTCATGTCATTGCTTAATTCGAAAAGTTTCATTAATGCATGCATTGTTGATTACTCTTTGGTTGTGGAAGTCTCACTTGCCATTTTTTTTTAAATAAAAAAATAAATCTTGTTGTGATATGTTTGGCATTATTTTGATAGTTCATACTCTCTCTTATTATCCTAGTTGTGAGCTTTTGAGCCTAAACACCATAATTCGTTGTTGTGTGATTATCTAGATATGTGTTATCCCTTAAGAACTTGCACTAATTCTGACATGGATCATTGGTGATTTATGCATACACTGAGGCAATTTTGTTTGGTCGTTTGAGCATTACTAACTACTCTGTGCAATTTTATCCTTTGCTAACCCCTTTGAGCCTTGCCCTTTTCTTTCGGTTACTAGCCAAATTATCAGCCAAATACCTGATTTTAATTAAATCACCTTACTTGGAGTTAGGTACAAAAATTTTAGTCTCGTCTTGGTGAAGTTCTAAGTTTGGAGTTTCTCATGGGATAGCAACCTTTTAAGTATGGGGTGGTGGTTCTAAAAAGTAAATAAATAAAAAATATTAAAATAATAATAATAATAATAATAATAATAATAATAAAGAAGAAAAGGAAAAAAAAATAATTGGTGTACTTTGATGAATAACATCTTCTTGGTTCTTTTGCCAATGTTTGGGAATCTCCACAATGAAAATGTGAAAAAAAAAAGGATATAATAATTTGAAAATGTGTACCTAACTCTAAATGGTAAAGCCTATTATCCCAAAAATGTCGGACACTTACCTAAGCCCCATTACAACTCGAAAGTCCTCCAAAAGTGTATGTGTTTGTTGCATTGTGATTGCTAACTAAATTTTTTTCAATCCTATGGTAGCATGATGCATGTTCTAGGAATTTTCATAACTCTTGCTAAACACTTGAGGAAAATTTTGGTAAGATTGTGTGAAAAGAGAGTTGAACTTGAAGAATAAATGCTATGTTTACAAATGATGTTGTTTTTTTTTTTAGATGTAAGTAACCTTTGAGCATGACGAATGTTTTGTAGTAGCTGGAACTTTGAGGATTAAGTTTAATTCGATTTGAGGAATTGAGTTTAAGTTTGTTTTTAACTGTACCCGATTTGAAATTAATTGTTGTCGTGGGACAAACAATAGACTAAGTTTGGGGTTGTGATAACTTTTCATCACAAACATATTTTTCATTGTTTTTAGTCTTATTTATCTTAAATCGTTAGTTAATTTAAGGAGATATTTGACTTATTTTGTTACTTTTAGTTTTGGGATTTAATAAAATGTTTATGTTCTTATTTCCTTGATTAAGTAGATAATTTTTGTAGTTTTGCGTTGTTTCTTTGTTTGAGTGCAGTGTTGAATTTTTGTGAGAAATTAACATGACTTATGTGGAGTATTTCAAGTGAAAATGAAAGTTAAGATCTATAGCTACAACTTTCATGACGGCACCAGAACCAAATTCAGACTCAAAAGAGGAGAAATATGCTGTAAATGTCAGACAGCAGATGTTGTGCACCTGAACCGCAAATTCTAGCGCTTGGGGCACATTTCTACATCCCTTATTGTGTCCAGGCACGCATGGAGCACAAATGTTGTGCCTGGGGCGCGTATTGTGCTTGGAGCGCAAATGTTGTGCCTAGGGTGCGTGATGCATTGTAGAATACATAAAAACATGTTTTTTTTTCTTTACTTTCTAGGTATCTTTTTGGCTATTTGGAAGTTTGGAGACTTGTGCCCTAGCAAAAAAACTCAAAGACGACTATTTCTAACACCATTGAAGGAGTTTTATCAAGAATCATTCATGAATATTTCTTGTAATTCTTCTTTAATCTCTATCTTTTGTATCTGATAAGACCTCAAGAGAACCAAAATCTATTTTCATGATTTGATTCTCTTGTCCAATTTTAGGGGTCAGATATCAAATCTACCTTTCGGTATATTATTTGATATCTAAGTATGAATATGATTCTTACTAAGATTGGATTAAATAATCAACACGCATGACAAAAAGAAATAGAAATTGTTAGAGATCCAACATTGAAAATCCTACAATCCCAAGACAAGGAAGAATCAAAGTTTAAATATAAAAACATTGGAAATATAATATAACATAATAAAATAACAAAGCAAAAATAGAAAAGTGAATATTATTGAAACTAGAAAAATTCTAAGAGAAATACAAGAACAAAAGAAAAACTAACAAAAGATTGTGAGTAGGAATGTGTGTCTAAAACGGAGTATTTTCGTCCTTTTTATAGCCCTAGGTGCCTTCATGAGCTTTAATTACTAGAAACCATCATAATTTCATAGAAGAAAATGGTTCAGCAATAGAAGGTGAACAGTTTATGGCCATAATGGCCATTACTGCTTGGCAGTAATAGGTTCATCAGCCGAAGATGAGCAGATTATGGCCATAAAGGTCATTACTGCCAGACACTAATCCTTGCTGACTTGGAGTGGTATATTCTTTTTTTTTCTCGTTCATCCATTATGGCCGTAATGGCCATTACGACTAGGCAATAATGTTTGTTGGAACTTGAGTTTCTTTCATTTTCTTGATCATAATGCACCATGATTGCACCACTTGACTTCAAGGCTCTTTTGCACCAAAAATCTTCACTTATTCCTTCACTTCTCCTTGCAATCTAAACAAAACAAAAAGGTAGTAAAATAGAACTAAAACCAAATTAAAAACATCAAATTAACCTATCAAATAAAGCTATAACAATAGATAAATTCCAACTCAATATCTCTTTCATGTGCAACTAAACCCTATTTGTTAGGGATGAGTGAAACAAAATGAAACCCTTAATTTTATGATTTGATTTTTAGTTATGTGAATGAGTTTATTGAATTATTTTTCTCATCTTTGTGCTTAATGCTTTTTATTGCTTGATCAACTTAAAATGTTTTATGATTCGTATTTTGAAATAATAGTGGACTTTATGAATGCTTGAAATGAGAAATTCATGATATTGTAGTATAAGGATAGATGCATGTCCTGAAACCAATTGAATTATTTGCAGAGACATTAGTTTAATAAGAGAATTCTTGTACTGTAAAGCTTAATTCTAATCTTAAATCGACTAAGGAATTAGGGGTTACTTCGGAATTAAAGGTTCTGTCACTAAGACATTAAAGCAAGAATAATAAAGAGAATTCGCTAATAGTTCGACAAAGGAATTTAGTGACTAGGATCAAATTAGAAACCAAGGTTGAATTCAAAGTGAAACTCATCCCTGACATTTTTCTTATTATAAAAGTTCAATTCTATTACTCTAGTTAGTTTGGAATATTATTTCAATCAATTCGGAAACATTTTGTTCAATTTTAGTAATTAAACACAATTTGATAGTAAAATGCAATCCGTTAGTTTGAAACATTGTACTACCGTTTTAGTTATTACTTGCAATGATTCAGTACATTTGCTGAAAAACTATCATTAATCATCACACAATTAAAATAACAACATGCATGATAATTAAACACAATTTTGGGTGCAGATTTCACAAACACCTACATGCTTAAAAGTTCCACTTTCTAGTTTGCTTTGAATTTCTCTATCACCTTTTTACCCAAAAATAGTTTTACCAGAAAATGAAGAATTTTAAGTGAACATAACGCAGAACCCCTCATGCTAAGATAATTAAATGTAAAGAACTCACAAAAAGTTTTACTAAAAAAGAATAAGGTTCTGGCCCAAATCAGTTCTGAGTTCCTCTGCTTTAGTTCTCAGTTCTGGGTTCCCTGCTTTAGTTCTCAATTTTTACTAAAAAAGAATAAGGTTCTGGCCCAAATCAGTTCTCAGTTATGGGTTCCCTGCTTTAGTTCGAACTCTTGTTATCTGGGTTGTGCTTTCCTTGTTTCACTTATCTGAGTGGATTCTCAAGGGATGGAAAGGCATAATCCCGCATGCAAGGCTACTAGGCAGATCTGAGGGACATTAGTGAACTTTTATTCTTGGAAGATTTGGAAGAAAAGGAAAAATGGAGGATTTGAAAGACAAGGTGAACAGTAACAATGAGGTTATCCTTCAGTCTGGTTACAGGAAGGAGAAGGGAAAAATGAGAGAATGATTGAGTATTTGTCTCAAGAAGAATAAAAATGAGGGAAAAGAAGAAAATGATAACTTTTTCATTATTTGAGTAAATTGGTTTAGAGTTGACGATTTACTTTGAGTAGAAGCAATAACAAAACTAAGGAGTGTAGGAATAAAGTGACACAAGTAATTTATCCTGGTTCACCACTAACTTGGCTACATTCAGTCCCTTCACTTAGAAAGATTTAATCCACTAATTCAATAACTTGAATTACAAAGCACTTGACCCTGCATGCGAGTCTTCTAAAACAACATGACAACCTCAAACTTTTGAGGAACACACACACCTTGACTCTACTTGCCAAGTCTTCTCCAAATATCTAACAACCGCAAATTGTTGAAGACACACTAACACCATATAGGGTTTGAATACAAATGTTTGTAACTCGAGTACTTGCTTCTTACAAGCTAATTATAACAATGACTATCACATTCAAAGTGTTTCTCTCTTTGAACTCTACGATGAATTTGGAATTTTTGAGCTGGAGTTCTTCTACTCTTTTTTGATTTTTCGATGATCTTCTTCTTCATCCTTGAGTATCTATTTATAGATAAAATTAGGGCTTCAATTTAGTCATTTTTTAATTCTAAATTGAATCCTCATTCCTAGCTTGGTCAACAATGTACTTATTCAAAAATAATTTTGAACAAGATGTTTTTTGATAATATGTTCTTTAGTCAATTATTTATTTCTGAATCCAATATGAGCAGTTCTTTTAGATTGATTATATTCGTATTTTGTTAAGATTGAGTTTTTAATTCTTCAGACTAATACTGTTCGTATTTTGTTCAGATTGAGTTTGTAAATTCTTTAGATTGATATTGTTCGTATTTTGTTAAGATTACTTTCGCAAATTCTTCAGATGAAAATTCATTCCTATTGCTTACTTTTATCTGGGCGGGAACATTGTGTTGAACCAGTTCTTGAACTTTCATAAGTAGGAATACGACTAAGTCTAATTTAGTATTTTGTCCTTTGTAAAAATCTGAATCATATCTTTGCAAATAATAAATGCATCTTCTTATGAGTGTTTGTAAATAATTCATAACTTCTTATAGATAAATCTTGATTAAATCTTCTTGTAGATAACTCATATCTTCTTGTGATAAATCGTGAACACATCTTCTTGTAAATAATTCATATCTTCTTGTAGATAAATCTCGATCAAATCTTCGTGTAAATAATTCATATGTTATTGTCGATAAGATGTTGATCATATCTTGTTCAAATCTTGACCATATCTTCTTCAATTATAAATTTGAATCAAATCTTATATTAGATTATCTTCAAAAACACGAATCTTCTTTCATACTGTAAGAAATCAAATATATTGTTTTCATAAAATACTTTTGTTAACATAAAAACTCTAAGTATAAAACCAACTTGGTTCCAACACAACAATAGGGGTAACGCTTAAAAATACATGATCACCTTCCTCAAACTCTATGTGTCTCCTCCTATGGTCAGCATAACTTTTCTACCTACATTTGGCTATCCTCAACTATTCCTTAACGATCTTGATTCTCTCAGTGGTTTCTTGGATAACCCCAGGCACCAAAATGCACTTGTCCCTTACCTTTGACCAACATAGAGGGATTCTACATTTCCTTTTGTACAATGCCTCATAATGTGCCATGCCTATGCTAGCATGGTAATTATTGTTGTGTGCAAATTCCACCAGAGGCAAGTATGTGTCCCAACTTCCTCCATCCTCCAATATGCAATCCCTTAACATATCTTCCAAAGTTTGAATGGTCCTTTCAGTTTGGCCATCAATTGGGGGATGATAAGTAGTACTAAGGTGTAATCCAGTACGCAAAGTTATTCAACAAAATATGAAGATTATCACTCTGAAGAATTTAGAAACTCAATCTAAACAAAATTTGAACAGAATCAATCTAAAGAAATTACAAACTCAATCTGAACAAAATAAAACAAAATTGATCTAAAAAAATTACAAAGTCAATTTGAACAAAATACAAATGGGACCAATTTAGAAGAACGGCTCTGATTGCATTCAGAAATAAAGAATTACCTAAAGAACATATTATCAAAAAGCATATTGTTCAAAATTATTTTTGAATAAGATCATTGTTGACCAAACTACGAATGAAGATACAATTCAAAATTAAACAAGGACTAAATGGAAGCCCTAATTCCTGCACTCCTTAGTTTTGTTGTTGCTTCTACTCCAAGAAAATAATCAAGTCTAAACTAGTTTAATCAAATAATAAAAAATTTATCAACTTAGTCAAAAACAATTCAACCTCTCATTATCGTGTTTGCACCTTCAAGTTCTTCTGATCTTGCTGCCTCTTATCCAACTTCGTTTGACTCTACGTCTGGTCATGTATCCTGTAACACCCCGAGTTTAAAATACAACGCAAGTGTATTTTTTTTTTCAATAAATAATTAAAATGAGTTTTCCAAAATTAATGTCAAGGGAATTAAAATAAAATTTTCATCAGTTCATTTTAAAAGAGAACACCCAGCCTGTGGCCACTAAATAGCATCAGAGTGCAGAATAATTCAGTGGAAAAGTCATACATTAATTCCCAAAATAAAATTACATTTCCCAACTTAAAATCCTAGACATCAAGTCTAACTAATCATGCACTAAGCTACAGTAGCACGGTCTCCACCGTATCCTCTACAAGTCTCGTCTTCAGCTAGTTGTCCGCCCCTCTGCGTTGTCCACGAATACGCCGTAAGTGAAAAATAGGGAAAACTAACGACGTTACCGTCATTAGTGTAACCGTCGGTGGGACGGGTTCGGGTATCATCTGAGGGCAAAGCCCAATTTCCACAATAATAGTAAAGGGTTACCGACCGAAATTAACAAATAATCACATAGCATATATTTCACAGCAACAAATACACCCATGGCATATCATATAACAATGATGAGAAAAAGATGCTCATTTTGAAATTTCATGACATGTATGCCTTTTCAAAACAGCAATCAATTAACATGGAAAAATATGTCATAAGTACAGCCAATACTTCAGCAATCATAATCATTTATCAGAAATTCAGATTTGAAAAAGTACTTATACACACAACAATTTCCAATCATCAACACATGCCCAAATCGTGACCCACCGGTCAATCACCCTGATGCAATATGTTTATGCTCATGTATACAATTTCTTGGAATCACCAAGGTGCAGTCGCTCAACAGACCAGCACAATTTATATGTATGATAGACTTTAACGGCCCTCAAGACCATGGTGCAATCGCTCAACAGATCAGCACCAGTGCAGTTGCTCAACAGACCAGCACGTTTCACATATTTGAATGGACCACCACGAACACGCGGCCATTCCGCAGCCCGGATAGAATGGACCACCACGAACACGCGGCCACTCTGAAACCGGATAGAATGGACCACCACGAACACGCGGCCACTCTACAACCCATCACGGTTACTACATTCACGTGTATTAGCCTCTCACAGGCCAAATACACAGAAGTTAAATCCTCGCACGGATAGAATGGACCACCACGAACACGCGGCCATTCCGTAGCCCACTACTGTGGTTACTACTTAACTTCGCGGCCCATCACGGTCATCGCATTACTTTGTGGCCCATCGCGGTCACCACCTGACTATGAAATGCATGGACATGCAATGTTTTCTCTTCACTGAAAACAGTATGCGAAAAAAATCAGAACCACTCAGCCTTTCCAGCATTTCCCCCAGAACATCTCAACACAATTAACTTCATCATCAACACATCAATGATTAAACATTTAAGAAATCATTATCACTTTATATTATCTCAAAATTCCATTCTGAATTATCATAAGTTTTTCCTCAACTCTTTAAAATTCATAAAACAGTGTTTAAAACTGAGATTTCTAGAAAATACGAATCTGTATTCGAATACAGCCTCTATGTATTCGAATACAGGAGCTAAAACAGTGCAGAATTAACACTCTGTATTCGACTACAGCCCTCTTGGTAGTCGAATACAGAGGCAATCTCAGTGCACAAATCAACATTTTTCACTACATCAGTAAAGTCCCAAAAACTTCATCACCCCCACTTCAAACTATCACAAAAAATTCCATTATAATTCGTCATAAACCTTCCCAATACTCCCCAACACGTAGGGTTCACAAAACAATGTTGAAAAACTTGGAATTTTTGAAAACCCGAATCTGTATTCGAATACAGATCCCTTGTATTCGAATACAGAAGCTGAAACTGTAACTTCAACATTCTGTATTCGAATACAACATGCTTGTAGTCGAATACAGAAGCCAAAAACAGAACCAGAATGATCAATATCAGAACATCAGAAACAGAACCAGAATCAGAATCATCGACACCAGAACATCAAAAAACAGAACCAGAATCAGAATGATTAACACCAGAATCATCAGAAGCAAAACAGAATGATTAACACCAGAATCATCAGAAGCAAAATAGAATGATTCACACCAGAATCATCAGAAGCAAAACAGAATGATTCACACCAGAATCATCAGAAGCAAAACAGAATGATTCACACCAGAATCATCAGAAGCAAAACAGAATGATTTACACCAGAATCATCAAAAGCAAAAATAGAACGATTCACACTAGAATCATCAGAAGCAAAACAGAATGATTCACACCAGAATCATTAGAAGCAAAACAGAAACATAATGACATTAATACATTCAGTCAAACAGAAATCATCACATAGCATCAGAACACTATCAGTATGCATTTTCGCATTTTATGCAAAATAGTTTTATGAACATGCATTTTGATCAACTTTAAAATAACATGCAAAACATTTTTCAGCTTTTCCACATAAGCAAAACAGCATGTTATATCAGCAAAAACAGCCAACATCACAAAATCATCAACATCAACAGAATGCATTTCTCATTCTTCAAATTGACATGCAAAATAGTTTTTCTTCAAAAACAGAAATGGAACAACGTGCATGTCATAACAATATGCATTTACAGCCCTAATGCAACTAGAAAGTGGAAGGTGCCCTTACCCTTGTTGCGTTTTCTGCTTCTGCTCACGTTTATGCGTCAAAAACGGCGAAACTCCCGCCTGCGTTTGCTGCTACGAAACTGGGTTCTTTAGCTCCATAATGATGTGGGGAACAACTTTTGTACTAGGGGTTTGGTGTTTCGATGCTTGGATTTCCAAGTAATGGCACTTTTGAGGAACTCTCTTTTTCCTTTCTTTTGAAATCGTGAACTAGTAAGCAGAACAGAATGGGAGAGAAGGGTACCGTTACATGTAGTACTTTACATGCAATATGGAGGAGAGAAAGGTTTTTGTCTTTGCTCTGTCCTTTGCAGTCCATATATAGGCACCTTCATGTGCCACCTCATCACAATTAATGTTAAAATATTGTTGGATCCTCCAGCACTTAAACGTTTTGCAATTAGCCGCTAATCCTTAATTAACTGTCCGATTAATTTAATTACTCGTAATTAAATTAATTTATTCTTCATCCAATAATTTTAATTCATCTTCCAAAATAAATATTTATATATATATATATATTCACTCAAAACATACATATATTAAATATTTTACAAATATCTCCAAAATACCCTTAATATTAATTCCAAAATTAATATTAAATTTAAGGGTCTTACATATCCTACCAGATAGTTGCGTCTAACAAGATGATTATAACAAACTATCACACTCTAAGAAAAACACTTAGTAAATATTTGTCATTTGAACAAGTGTTTCTTTCTTTGAATTCCAAGATGAATTTCGAATTTTGAACTTGATTTCTTCTACTCTTTTTCGATTTTTCAATGATATTCTTCTTCAGTGTTGAGTATCTATTTATAGATAAAATTAGGGCCTCAATTTACTCCTTGTTTAATTCTGAATTGTGTCTTTATTCCTAGCTTAGTCAATAATGATCTTATTCAAAAATACATCTGAACAAGATGTTTTTTAATAATATGTTCTTTAGACAATTCTTTATTTTTGGATCCAATCAAAGCAATTATTCCAGATTGATTATGTTCGTATTTTGTTCAAATTGAGTTTGTAAATTCTTCAGATTAATACTATTCGTATTTTGTTATGATTGAGTTTGTAAATTCTTCATATTGATAATGTTCGTATTTTGTTAAGATTGAGTTTGTAAATTTCTTCAACTTGATATTGTTTTGTAGAAATCGACTAAGGTTTAGTAATAAACACATATCTCTTCAAGTTGTGATTCATATGTTTATCTCGAGAGTTTCTATTACCAGTAACATGACTGTTGCAGCAACCAATGCTTCAATTAGAGATTTGAGATTCTTAAATGTTTTAAGGTGGAGATTCACTTGCCCAAACTGAATATGATTAAGGAGGTCTTTTGGTATAGACCCCAAATTATTTTGTTTTAAGTGCAACACAAATGAAACTACTAAGGATTTTCGTAGACCAGCTACATGTGGTGGTATCTTTTGAGGCAATAGTGTTGTCTCGTTAGGGTGTTTTGCGGTTAATCTTGGTATTCAAAGTTCTATCTTTTTTTAGCCTATGGTTATAATGGTGGCTATAGTGTTGGCTTGGAAAAGAAGTTGGCATAACCTCTAGATTGATTTTGATGCTCAATAAATGATTGAATTGTATACATCTAACTTTTAGATCAATTTTATTGTCTCTCATATTTATAGAGATGGAATTCAATGCACATATAGAATTGCTCATTGGGGCTGCAGTTGGCTAATTTGTTTTGGTGAATGTCATTCCTCATCATGTGCTTCACATGTTTATTAGAAATAGATTGGCACTTCCAAAATATAGATTTTATTAGTATTTTAACTGCACTCTTTTTCCTTTCACTCGGATTTTATCCAATTAGATTTTCTTTGTAAGGTTTTTTAACGAAGTAGTTGATATCAATCTATTATATTATATAGTCCTCTCAAAAATTATTTTCTTTATTTTATTATAAATATATTTATTATAGTGCTGCAAATTATATGTGGTAATCATGGGATGCCAACATAATTGAAATGCCATAGTTGTCATGTGATTCCTATACATTCTAATTTTAGTTAAAATAAACCCTGATAAATGGTTTAATTAGTAAGAGGGGTGTGAGAAAGGATTGAATATTGATATTTTGGATTACTCTACCAATTTTAAAGTATAATAATGATTATGGAGGTTACTCAACACAGGATGATAATGTTTACAATGATACTCAACATGTAGAAATAGGTCTAATGAGCTTGAGATACCACCTCATGCATACTACAATTCTTATAAGGGGACGTCACTGCCATGTGGAATAGGACACACAAGGTAAGTTATCACTCGTACGCGGGTGGAAACTTGAAGATAATGGTTAGATAAAACATTGGTTACAAGTTCCAAAATCAGTGTTCCGGATTTAACTGACCCGACAGGCCAATCAATTTGCCCTGTCATAGACTCGTATTTTTAGTGGGTTAAATGGAATAAACTAACCTCATAAAATGATACGTTAAATAGGTTCACCCATCAAACTAAAATGTTTTGCCACCCCTACTAGGAAAATATTGCATGGGTGTATGGAAAATTATTCTTAGCATATTCAAGTACAAAAAATGATGGTTGTATCCATAATTGTTATTAATAAAGAATTTATTTTATATCTATTATATATATGGTTAGTGTTAAGAATTTTTACATGTCAATAACCTTTGTTAAATCATTAGTAATATTTAACTTTTACTATAACTATTTATAAAGTTACTAATCTGATTGATTATAATTTATCGACTGTGTAAAATATTTATAAACTCATTAATAAAAAGTAAATAAAATATATGAGTTGGATCCGACTTGACAAGCCAGATCCTTAAGCTTTCTGAGTATACTACAACATTTTTCATTTTAGGCCACACTTCACTTAGCAACGGGTAAAAAAGTGTGGCTGGAAACGGAAATAGGTAACAGTTTCTCGGGTGTTGCCTATAATTTACTTATAGAGTACAATTTCTTAACTTTAAATGAAAAACCGTTGCATATTTGGTATTGTCACCGATTAAGCCACAATTTTAAAAGTGTTGCTGCTTTACCACGAAGAAAAACCGTTGCCTAATTAAGTTTAATAATTACACATTTTAAGTGTGGTCTAAAGCTATAAAAAATGTGGCTTCAAGTTAGTTTAAATAATAATTAATTAATTATTGTATTTTTTTTATTTGTTGAAAAATTTCCTCTAATTAATTAACTTAAACTTTCCTCTAGTTGAAAAATTATAGAAACAGAAGCAACCAAAGTTAAGAAATAGAACCAAGAAGAAACATAACCTTTGCGCTGCGCTCGAAACCTTCAAATCAGAACCTTCAACCTTCTCTATTTCCCCTTTGTGCATTGCTCCGGTATCAACATTCGTTCATTTTCGTGATTCATTGTGTCTCCGTCTTCTCCGTATTCGCTCGAGGTATTCATCTTCTCCCTCTTTGCTTATTATTTTTGCTTGCTCCTTGCATTTTGGAACGATTTGGTAGATATTTGCCATTTAGGTATGAACTATGAAGTATAAGTAATGCAATGCCCAATTTACTTGAATTATAATCAGTAGATGTGACAGGGAACACATTCCTAACCGACCACTTAGTCACGAGGGCTTTGGTACCATGTCAAGAATCAAATTAAACCATACCAAAAGCCTAACCTGTTAGTTTCCGGCTTAATAATGATTTTTAACTGTATCTGAATAATGAGTGTAATCCCACTATTTTGTTTGTTTATTTGTCCTTTTCCTGTTATTCAGGTTATCACAGTCTTGTTAAGGTTTTATTTAATGATGTAGGTCTTGTTGTCTATGAATAAAAATGTATAGATAGTCTATTTAGGTTTGGTTTCTAAGTTGAGTCTGCCAGGATAGTTTTCTTCAGTTGATAATGAAAATGAGTCTCAGCCTTATTTAGGTAAAGTTACGAAACAAAGCTTAGTTGTGACTTCTTAATTTATCAGTTTGGATATTACTAATTTCTACTGTCCACATCTTAGAAAGTACATGAAAGAGTTGTTATGATCTTTCTTAATTTATCAGTATGATCTTTCTTATGGGTCATAGATAAAATATTGTTCTGGTTTCTGACAAAATTGGATCTCAAAATATTGGGCTCATGGTAGCTCAGACGAAGACCTTCTATTTATTTCTTATGTTTTGTTTCTAGTTAATTGCTCTTCGAAGATACAATTCTGAGTGTGGTTTCAACTTTTGTGTTTTCAAGGTACTTGACTGTTCAGTTCGTCTGTTTCTTTTGGAAGAGGGAATCAAACCAGAAGGCTAAGATTTTGCGAGTAAGACTTACTACCATTTTCTGTCTTTTTAGGAATACATTTTCAACCTCGAACGGCTTTCCATGTTTTTTTGGCTTTTTTAAAATTAAAGAGCTTGAGATTTTGAACTGTCTGAAACTGACTAGTATGGACAAAGGACCCTATGAACTATATATGTTTTTCATGGATAAACACTGTTGTTTGCTTCATTAGCAGCATCATTATTATGTTAACCATGATGAATTTTGAGGACTGTTTCCAACAAGTTTATTCTTTAATGAATGATAAAGACGTGAGGTATTCCTATTTATAACCACAACATGTGCTCCTAAACACAATTTACAATAATACCTGTTGAATTAAAAAAGGCATACATTAGAGAAGTCATAAATCTCAATTATCTTGAGAATTAATTTTAACATTTGCATATAGGGATACTTACTTTAAAAAAAATGTCATTGCTAGGATTGTAGGGGTTTGGTGGTTGATGGAGAGTAACTGGCAGGTAGTGGAAGTGTTGGCAGGCACAAAATCCATCATAATTTAATTAGAATAAATTTATTAGATATTCTTTTTGCATATCTGGCCTCCTTTGAGTATTTGTGAATACAGACAGCGAACTTAGCCTTTCATGTAGTATTGATTGATTAAAAATTAGATTAGTCCAAAAAAAGAAGTTGATTTAAAATTAGCCTTTCATGTTGCAGTTTATGCGGTTTTACTTTTTATCATTGCTATGATATATTATGGGTTTTAAAGTTTAATTATCATGCATAAATTGGACTCATTTCAGTGCTATTTTAATTGACTGCAACATCTCTTATTTAATTATTTTTAAAACTCTCGTATTGAATGTAGCGTTTCTTTTTTACTATACTATTTAGTATCATAAATCAAATTCAATTTAAAGTTAATAATATTGTTTTTCACATGTGTCTGTGTCTAACACCGACAAATTATAAGATCATTGTTGCATTTCTCTACTGTATGCTTTATTTTGGTATTTTGATGCTATGTGTGTTATTTTGAAGTACGATGATTTGTTTCTAAAGCACTAAAGTTGTAGCTGAAAGAATTAAACATCTGTTGTTTGTTTTTTCCTTTTAGATTGAAATAATTAAACTTCAATCTACTTGGTATCATTTTTGTTATTTAGAGTGATAGACAAAAAGTGGACTACACTTCATAGACTTAATTCAGAGTGTCGGAAAGGTGTAGAATCATTTTTAGATTTTGCCTTCTCCAAAGGAGAACCTCAAGGCCGCACGATTTTATGTCCTTGTGCTAAGTGTAGAAATCTTTGTTGGAGAAGAAGAAAAGTCGTTCGTGATCACCTAATAGGATTTGGTTTTGTACAAGGCTACGATGTTTGGGTATGCCACGGAGAGCAAATATCATTACCTAAGGAAATTAATGCTCATATGGAATATCAAGAGGACTCGCGTGATGACATCAATAGCTTACTTTATGACACATTTAGGCACATTGAAAAAGTAGAGGGTGGCAACAAGGGACCCAATGAGGATGCTAAGAAGTTTTATAATTTAATTAATGAGGCGAAGCAAGAGTAGTATCCGGGATGTGAAAACTTCACTACTTTATCATTTATAATTTGACTTTACTTGTTAAAGTGTCTTCATGGGTGGAGAAATGTATCGTTCAATGGTCTTTTGGAGTTATTGAAAGAAGCCATGCCTTATCTGAACATTCCCGAATCTTTTAACAAAACAAAAGCCATAATCAAGGAATTGGGCCTTGATTATAAAAAAATTCATGCATGTCCAAATGATTGTATGTTGTATTGGATAAAGCATGAAAATGATGATACCTGCAGCACTTGTAAAGCTTCACGATGGAAGGAATTTACTCAAGTAGATTCAGAGTTTGAGGATCCAAAGCATGATCACAAATTTCCTGCAAAAGTTTTTAGGCACTTTCCACTTATTCCAAGACTTCAGAGACTATTTATGTGTTCGAAAACAGCCGAGTCGATGAGATGGCATGAAGAATGTCGATCAAAGGATGGTAAATTAAGGCATCCTGCTGATGGCCAAGCATGGAAGGACTTTGACATGCTTCATCCTGATTTTGCTTTTGAGAATCGTAATGTAAGGCTTGGCTTATCTAGTGATGGTTTCAATCCGTTTAGAACTATGAGCATATCGCACAGTACATGGCCTGTTATGATGGTGGTATACAATTATCCACCTTGGACATGCATGAAATCTGAGTATACAATGTTGTCATTATTGATTCATGGACCACAATCACCAGGAAATGATATCGATGTGTACCTTCAGCCATTGATTGAAGAGCTAAAGGAATTATGGGAATTTGGAGTATAAACATATGATGCCTCAAAAGATCAAACATTTCAATTACGGGCATCTCTGCTATGGACTATTAGTGACTACCCTGGGTATGCTATGTTGTCAGGTTGGAGCACAAAGGAAAGTTGGCATGTGTGTGTTGCAATTATAACACTAATTCAACCTACTTGAGACACAGTCACAAAATGTGTTATATGGATCATCGTGTTTTTTTACCGGCTAGTCATGCTTGAAGGGCCAATAAAAGGTCGTTCAATGGAAAGAAAGAACATAGGTTTGCACCACCTATGTTAGAAGCTATAGAAATTGTGGAAAACATAAAAGATTTTGAGAATGAATTTGGAAAGAAGAATAAGAAGAAAAAAAATGATGGTCCATGGAAGAAGTCAATATTTTTTGAGTTGTCGTATTGGGCTCAAAATACTTTACGTCATAATCTCGATGTAATGCATATTGAGAAAAACATATGTGATAGTATTATTGGGACTCTTTTGGACATATCAGGAAAGACAAAAGATCATGTTAATGCTCGTTATGATCTGCAAGATATGGGGATTAAAAAGGAACTTCATCCAATAGAGATTGTCGGAGGTCGGACAAAGTTTGCAAAAGCATCTTTCTCAATGAATTCCCAAGGAAGTCTACTTTTTGCAGTGTTTTGAAGGCTGCCAAGTTACCCGATGGGAGTGCTTCTAACATTTCAAAATGTGTGCATGTTGGCGATAAAAATATATTTGGTTACAAGAGTCATGATGCACATTTCATGTTACACTACTTATTACAAGAAGCAATAAAGAGCACAATGCCAAATCTAGTGGCTGAACCTTTAATTCGTCTTGGGTCATTTTTCCGCTCTTTGTGTCAAAAAGTTATCCAAGTGCAAGATTTGGATTATCTAAATGGAGAGATTGCTGAAATACTTTGTCAATTGGAGATGGTTTTTCCTCCAAGTTTTTTTGATGTAATGGTTCATTTGCCTATTCATCTTGTACATGAAGTTAGATTGGGCGGTCCCATTCAATTCCGATGGATGTATCCTACAGAAAGAAACTTATGTAGACTTAAAAGTTATGTTCGTAATAGAGCTCATCCAGAAGGTTATATTGCTGAGGGATATTTGGCTGAAGAAGCTTTGACTATTTGCTCAAGATATTTGCATAAAAGTGTAGATATAAGGCTGAATAGAATGACTAGAAACTATGATAACAATTATTCTTGTGAAGTAGATTCAAATGATTACTTTTCAAGTATTGGACGACCTTTAGGGGGGAAGCAAAATGGAAAGTTATTTTCAATAGACTCAACATCAAAAGTTCAAGCCCATCGATACATATTGTTCAATTGTGATGATATTCAAACATACATAAGGTACCATAATAGTTTATTGTTTGTTCCCTACTTGTATACAAAACATAACTTTTAGAGTTATTTTTAACAACTAATAGTGTTACCTTTGTAGAGAGTACGATGAATGTGTTAGTGGTCACACTAAAGGAGGAAAATGGATCAAGGCTAAAAGACAAGGTCAAGATTTTAGTGAATGGTTTAAAATTCGAGCCTTGGAAAATGATGTGTTAGATCACCTCAAAGCATTATCTAGAGGTCCAAATGGTGCTACAAAGAGGTTTTCAGGTTACCTGATCAATGGTTATAGATTTCACACTATGAAACGTGATGCAAGGCGCAAAACTCAAAATTCTGGTGTAACTTTGGTTTCCTTGACCGAAAGTTTTGCAAGTTCTAAGAATGAAAATCCTAAAACAGATCTTGTCACTTACTATGGAGCAATTAATGACATAATTGAGTTAGACTATTACAGCCAACTCAAATTTGTGTTGTTTAAGTGTGATTGGTTTGAGGCTAAAGAAGACAAATATGGGCTTACTTGTGTACACTTCAACAAAAAATGTTACCAAAATGATCCATTTGTCCTGGTGTCTCAAGTCCACCAATGTTTTTATGTGCAAGATCCTTTTGATGAAAATAAACATTATGTTATGAAAACCGTTCCTAGAGATCTGTTTAACATGGGTGACCAACCAAATGCTACAGTTCAAGAAGAATATTTTGATGATCCATTTTATGATATTGGAAATTTAAATGCATCCAATAATGAAAATGACCTCAATTGGGTTAGGGAAGATATTCCAGCTACAATAGTTGAGAAGCCTGCACATGTTGTGAAGGAATTCGAAGACAAAGATGATTATGATTTGGACGATGAAGAGCTGATTAGAGAAGTTCCAAGCACCCAGCGACCTATGATCACTTGAAGAAGCTTTGAATGCTAGTTTTGATGATTTTAAGGTGATAAAACTACTGTTCTGCAAATAACACTGTCATATTTGCTAACAAAGCAATCCAAAACTATTTTTTACTAATGGGAATCAGAACTGATCCTAACGTGGCAGATAACAGTTGTAATTAGGTATAAAATTTATGCAACTGTCCTTCATGACAGTGTACTGTTTTTCAGTTTGTATTGTCAATGTTAATGCAATTGTCCTTTATGCAGTCCTTTATGTCAATGTTTATGCAAATGTCCTTTATGCAGTTTTTATGTACTATTTTTCAGTTTTTATGCAACTGTCCTTTATTGTCAATGTTAACCATAAGGGATGTAGTATGTAAATTAAATGTTAGTATTCTTTTTAGAATGCTGGTGTTCTTTTTCTATGAGCTTTTGTGTGAACATTTGTACTATTTTTCAATTTTTATGCAACTGTCCTTTATTTGTCAATGTTAACCATAAGGGATGTAGTATGTAAATTAAATGTTAGTGTTCTTTTTAGAATGCTGGTGTTCTTACAAGTTACCACAAGTTCCTTTATAGCTACTTGTTCTATTAGCCCATGGTTTAAATGGTGAGGATGCAAGCCTCATTTTTGAACCGTTATATTGTGGTCTTTTCTAGCCCGGTCTGTCTAGTTCACAGGCCTAAACAGGCGTGCTACTGTATACCCAGCTCTAATGTACTTAGTAGCGAAATTTCATATTGTTCCCTTCTCATTATCTATAGGAATTTACTAGAGATCTTTTAACAATGACAGCGTATGAAGAGATGGCAGTACGTGTTTGTACTCTATAAGCTCTTCTGAAATAAATACACTTACTACTATCTTACTTTTCTTTAGGTCAATTAAGTCCCTGCCATCCCTCTGCTACTAGAATTTCATTAGGACTAGAAAGGCTAACTATTTTTAGAAAGTTTTCCTTCACAATTTCAGCTTTTGAGAGTAGAGAGTTCCAAAGATAAAGCTATTGGGAAACAAGAGATAGAGCTCTATAATAGTTTATAAAGAATAACACTCCTAAATTAAACTTGTTCAAATGTTCTGAAAGCATGGACTATGCTATGTGCAAATGTTGAAGATACTAATTTAACTTCTTCACGGAAAATGAGTCCACATAGTAGATGGCAATATAACGATTGGAAAAAATCAGAACCGAATATAACTTCATCTGGACTGCAGCATTGGGATTGAAGTGCTTTCATTGTCCGTTTGTAATGTGGATTGCGAAACAAGTTACTGACATATATAATTTGATTCATTTTTTTTCTATTTTTTTTAATGCTTTACTAATATTTCATTTTTTTTTTCTACAGAAAATGAATAAGGAAGCAGGGTTAAAACAAAAGATGAAAGCTCAAGACCAAGGTGAAAGAAGTACTTCTAAGTTTGAGCTACTTCAAGCAAGATCAAGCAATGAATTATTAAGGAGATTCAAAATCAAGCATGAAAAGATAATGAGAGTAACTAATGAAGATATGGTTGGAACCAAAGAACCCCTTAGCAAGCAAAACAATTCATCAACTAAAAAAATAATTAGTTCCAAGGCTACAGGGTTAGACAATCAAATTCAAGGACTCAAGCATGCTTCAATTAAGATTGCACCTCAATCACAATTCAAGTTATCAAATTTTGCAGCTACTGGTCAAACAAATATATCTTCAAATAGATATTCTTGTTCAACAAAAAAGAAGTTTGACAATGTCAAGAAAGTTTCAAATGAAGCATCAATGAATAACAATCAAGGATCAAGACAAAACCAAGATCCAAAGAGTCCCATCATGAATCAAAGTAAATCACCTATACAGAATCAAAAAGCAAAAAACAGAGTGGAGAATGAAGAAGTTCAGTCACCAATGAGAAAGGCATTGGGAGAAAATGACATTTCAAGAACAAAACAAAAGGCCAAAAAAAGGGTGGAGAATGAAGATGACGAGGTAATGACAACTCAACAAAGTGCAACAAAGAAAACCAAAACCATGCCCTTGTGCAAATCAATGTTAATTGAAGATTTTCTTAACGAAAATAATGAACTAGATGATGAAGAAGAGTTGGCAAATGATTCAGAAATTGAAGAGGAAGAATATGTCATGGAAGAAGAAAATGAAGACCAACATGAAGATGACGAATGTAGTGGTAATTATCAAATATAAGCTTAGGATTTTATCTTGTCTTATGTATTAATTTTTCATATATATTTGTGACTCATCAAATATATTAATTTTTTATATATATTTGTGACTCATCTTTAGGATTTTATCTTATCTTATATAAGCTTAATGTCAAAATAGGGAAAACTAAGAAAGAAAAAAAGGGGACCAACTCAGTGCTTGCAAATACATGGAAGAAAATTCCGTATAGAAGTCATCTTAAACAATGACGGAGAAGTGATAGGACCTGACAACAAAGTTGTAACTGACTTGGGTTATTTCCTTGGCACTATCGCAAGGAATTCAACTTTTTGTCCCTTGATTTACAAAAACTTTAAGGAAGTGTACAAAAATCACGAGGAACATATATGGTCTTATATTCAAGTATAAGAGTTTAATTTTCGTATTTCATTTGATCGTTAAATAGTTATCACATGTTGATCACAATAATGTTTTTCAAAGTAAATTTATTATTTTTGAGAAAGGAAAGAAAGCCGTATTTTCTCGAATAAATGATGCATGGAGACGTTACAAATGTTATATCAAGAGAACCTATTTTCTGAAATACTCAACCTTAAAGGAAAGGATAAAAAACAGGCCTGAAAGCATACCAGAACCTCATTTCAAGAAATTGTTGAAATATTGGAATAACAGTACCATCCAAGTAAGTGTGTACATACTTTACATTACTTTTAGTCACTCTTTGTTGTATAGAATCTTTTATATATATCCTACTTTAATTTTTTTCACTTACATTGTAGAACATTAGCAAGAAAAATGTTGTCAATAGGGCGAATCAGAAGTTTATGCATCGAATGGGGACGACAAATTTTTCTAGAATTCGGGCAAAAGAGGTACAATATTTATTCTTATTTATGTGTCTTTGTTATATATAAATAACAAGTTGTCCTAATAAGTTTTAATTACTCTATTTTCAATTCTTTACCAATAAAGCGTGCAAAGAAGGAAAATGGGGAGGAAGTCACTCAAGCTGAAATGTTTGTGATAACTTGTCAGCGAAGAAAAGGAAAAATTGATGAAGAAACAGATAATGCCATTGTATGTTTTTCTTTTCATTATATACTTTTAATGTCTACATTTTCCACTTTTAACATTGATTTTTTTCCTATCAGGCTAAACTTCAAGATTCAATTCAAAATTCTAGTGAGCCTCCTGAACAAGCCTTTCAATCATTGTTCGGTAAAGAAAAGTCCGGTCGAGTTCGTTGTTATGGAAGAACAGCTACACCAACAATGTTAAAAAATATGAAGAGATTGCTAATATTAAAAAACAGTATGAAGGTGAAATTAGTAGCATGAAGGAAAAGATGGAAGAATATGAATCATTTACAAACAAAAGGATGGAAGCATATGAGGAACTTCTAAAATGTGTGTTGAAGCAGCAAAACCCAAGTTTAAGTGAAACTGCTATTGATAACATGATGGGACATGCTTTAGGCATTGCAAATAGTGCGGCACTCCATTCTTCTACATCAACCCATGTTCCTGAAAAGGTATAAGTATATTAGTTTCACTTATTTAACTATGATGGCCTAAATCTTATTTTCTTTCACACAGATTCACACCACCAAAATACACCGTCATTTTCAAGCAAGGACCAAATTTAACATGCAGATGTTAGAATGATATAACTAACTATACTTGATATGTAAAACACATTTACATTACATATTTACGCATACATACATACACATAGTCTCACATACATATTTTGATAGTGTACTTCTTCACTGTAATCAATTAGAATTACAATCATTTTGAAATCACTCCATTTTTTCAATTGCATACACTTAATACTACCCAATTTTGTAAACCTTAAACTTCTTAAAAAAATTTAATAAATTAAAAAATAGGACTGATATAAAATTATTAAAAACGTTCCTCTAATTAGTTGTTACTAACACTTACTATTTTCAGGTTGGACTTGAAGATCATCACCAAGATACATGAAGCTAGTGGAATGTATCGAAGACTTGGTTGTGTTGATAAGACAATTGATTTTTTTGGGATGCCTAGTAATAGAGCTCATACAATATTTTGATAAGTAAATTGTTTGATTATCATGTATTGGTTTTTCTTCGATGTTTATTAATATTTATGTTACAATATTTTGATAAGACCGTGGCCTAAACATTTTACAATATTTATGTTACAATATTTTGATAAGACCGTTGGCAAAACCAACTCATAAAATATTTATGAAATATTTATAGCTGAACATCTAAAATATTTATGAAAATGTTGGAAAAACCAACTCATAAACCGTGGCCTAAACAAATAGCCAAAATCTAAAACAATTGTGGCCAAAATGTGTTACCAACATTTCGATAACCGTCGTCTAAAGTTATATGCAACACATACAAATCAATTGCCTTAAACCAAAAAATGTTGTCTATGCTTTTGTCAACGTTTTAAATGTGTTGCCTGAAACAAATATAATATGCACAAAATCGTGGCCTAACTGTATATGCAATATTTATGAAATTGTTGGCAAAACCAACTCATAAAACCGTGGCCTGAAGCATTCAAAAAAACAGTTGCCTCTTTGAGTGTCTTCGGCAACGGTTTTTTAGAATTCATGAGCAAAAGTAAAAAACTGTTGTGTTTGCTAATAGGCCACGGCCACCTACACCACACTTTGTAAACCATTGAAACCGTTACCTAACCTTTAGGCCACGGTTTATTTGGTTTACACCACACTTTTTTATTGTTGCCACAACTCAAAAATGTTGTAGTGGTAGGATCATATCTTGTTTTGATGTGCTTGTTTGAAAAGTATTATAGTCTTTTGTCTTTGATCAAATTGGCAAAAATCTTTATCAGCACTTAATGAACCACAATTAATAAAAGAACATAAAAATCAGAATTTTCAATTTGAATCACATCCAAGATATTGAGAGCAATTGTTTAATGTATTTGTCACTCAACACATCAAAACAAGATATGATCCAAAAACATAATTTTTCAATATCATAATATTTCTATCTATTACGAACAAAATAAAAAATCACCAAGAAACACTGAAAATAACAAAATCAATTAATCCAAGTATATTGCATAAAGTAAAGAGTGGGGGAAAGAGAATCACACTACGATTCATATTGGTTCCTCTACTTTGTTCTCACATATTGAGTACATTCAGTCTCCATTCAATCAAATGATAGTTTTTTCCTTTAATTTTTTATTTTAAATATTTACATGATCCATCAGCGATTGTTACATACACATGCAAACTAAACCCTTATTCGTAAACGCTCTGAAATAAGATCTTGGAACAACCCTCCAAAATATTTGAACATTATCTTCAAGATGAAGATCCCACTTCCACCCTTACAAGATATAACCTATAGACACATCTCTAAAACCATGGAGATCATCCCTCTTCAATCTTTCAATACAACATCCAACGATATCTCCATGGTGATATGTATCTGAAACAAACACCACAACAACTGATATAAGAATACAAGAAAGACATATGATTGCACATACGACTTATACAAGAAAGAACTTTTAACCTATGTTATGATTTTGAATACATCAGTTTATCGAATGGGTGAAATCATTCTTAGGTTCAAAGAAGTTTTGGAATGTTTTGAAATGATGCAGTAAAAAGATTGGCCAAAGTAAAACATTTCCAAAAAGAAAAATCAACTTTGTAGATGTCATAAAATTGTAAAAAAATTAACTTTGTAGGTCGTGTAAGTCGACTTACATAGTCTGTGAATTGATTCAGATGAGAAAAAATTTCTATGATTTCATCGTTAAGTTGTGTAAGTCGACTTACACGGGTGTAATTCGATCCACAGAATCTCCTAGAAGGTAGTGAGTTGATTCACTAGTCATTGAATCCTAAAAATGAGTTATGGACTTCTGTAAGTCGATTTACAGTCTCTAAGTCCAAATCACTTAGAAATGTTTTTAGTGTATTTCAAAGTGTCTTAATGCAATACAAGCATGCTATGGGAGAAGAATATCAATGCCTTTCCAATTTTAGCATGTTATTTTTTTTTATTGTAGTTAATTTAACACACTTTTTTAGAATATTAGTAATTTCAATTTCTCTATAAAATGTTCAACTTCTCCGTTTTTGAAACCTATTATTTTGTATCGTTCTTCATCAGCATCACTCTGATTTAAGTGAAACCGATTTAAAATGATCGTGTAAAATGGTCCGGTTTTCTTTGACTCAGTTTTGAAATTGACTGTTTTAGAGTGTCTTTTCGTATTTTAGTTTTTTCCCTTAACCATAGATCATCGAGTTTGATCAATCAGAGAACAAGAAGTCAAAGAAGCATAGGCTTTTATCTTGTGGACTCAGATTAGCGTGTGAAACAATCAAATAAGGTAAGGAGTGAGAGAGCATTTGAATTCATGACTATATTATAATGTGAGATGAACGATAAACTGCATTTCCATATAACTCATTCGGGGATTGGTACGTACAGTTGTAGCTCTTTGAGATATAAATTAATTAATCTGAAAATTTGATAATTGTGAGAAAAATAACTTGGAATAGAAATGTTTATAAGGTGTTGTTTGATTTTATTTTCGTTAAATGTGTGATATTAGATGTTGAATGAATTATGTGCATATGTTTAAATTTACATGTTTATATAATGTGATGATAAAACTTGGATGCACTGTGTGATATCCATTTATGTGATTCGACGATAAAACATAGATTCATTATGTAATATGAGTTTATGTGACGGTGATGTTATATTGAATGTCTGATGTTATGAATTTGTGATGAGTCTATTGGTGTCACCCCATAGTTGATGAGTCTAGTGATGTTGGGGAAGTTTAACTAAATGAGTTTGATCATGGATGTCTACTGTTGAGCCATAAGGCAAGATTGTTAGATTTTAAGGGTATTCTAGTGGGGAATTCCTAGGTGACTTGGAGGTAGCACTCCAAACGTCGGGAGCTACCATACAAGACACGTTTACTTCAACTGTCGCATATGTGTATCTCGAGTTGAGTTGAGGGGATCTATGAAGACATGGTCAATTTCAATTTTCTGTCCACTTGCATGGTGGCATAATATCAAACCTCCTAATCAAGTACTTCAGAGTTAGAATGATACCAAAATGTGATGATTTAGAGTCTAGGCTCATGCATAGAATTGCATTGTCTTGTGGTTGTTCTATTGTAATTAATGTGTATATTTTGTTGATTAGTTGTATTGTTCTATTTTGATATTATAATGAGATATTGATTTTACTTAATTGATTTTGGTATTATAATGTCGTTGAGTATTTTGATTTACTGTGATGTATTAAGATAAGGTTTTATTATGGGTTGACCACATTTGCAAATTTACAATTATTACAAGTTAAAGAGTTTTGGAGTTCTAGTTTGAGAGAGGTTTCGCTCTGATATGTGATACCGAGAATGTAATTTATAAGTTGTATTTTACTTATTAAATGAGAAGTTACCTTTTATATGAAAATCTTGTTAGTATTAGAAAGTTTTATGAATTAAATTAATAAATTACACTAAAATACCTTTTGTTGAGATTGCCCTTTTATTTGGGATATTAAGTTTAAAGTGTCACAAATGTACCTTGAGAATTATGATATTCTAAATCACCTATAAAAGTTTTTATTTCTTTGGAAATTGTTTTATTTTTTAGCTTCAAATTTGTGCAAAAATCTAATATAAATTATTTTATATTTTATTTTAGAGTTTTGAGTATCACATATATCAAAAAATTTAAAACATTCATCATTTATCATATATAAAATCGAATTTGATTCATATGCATAAAAAAATTAAAACTTCAACATATACATCATAAAATCTTTGAATTCTTACCAAAAATGATATACTACATATCAACTCAATAAAATTTAGGGTTTTAATTCATTAGTCTATATTTCTTTCTTTTAAAATGACTAACAATAACAATTATTTATTTCATGGCATTCAAGCAACAGTCTAATTAGGATTCATGTGGGGAAAGTTTCTACCTTGCCTGCGTTTCTTTCTGACACAAAACTTTAAGTCCCACAAAATTTGTTGGTAAGGATTAGAGTTTTAAACCTTAGATGATGCTTGAATGAACAACAATGTGATGGTGGTGGAACGATTGGTGGCTAGGGCTATTGATTTGGTTGTGTTTATTATAAATCAAATGAAAGCATATATGGTTGGTCATTGCAATTTCACGCTTTTTTATTTATTTTTGTCCCTATAAGTTTCCGCTTTTTTATTTTTGTCCTTTCTCTATTTGTCATCTCAGTTATTTTTAACAGTTTCTAATTGCAAGAACGATTTGAAACCAAAATTGAACCTACAAAGTTAAATTTGAAACCAAAAAGTTATAGGGATAAAAATAAAATAAATAACGCTAACTTATAAGGACCAGCCGTATATTAAACCATATATAAAATGTCCCGTGATTTTTCTCTTCCTAAATTACCTCGATTAAAACCAATATGAAATTTCTTTTTTCTTTCTCTTTATAACCTTGAGTTGTTTATGATTAATAGAAATTATATTCATTTATATTGTTTATTTTAATAAAAAAAAAAAAACAACCCAAGGTTGGAGAGATAAAAATATTCTCTCTAAACCTTGAATTGTTATGACTAACATAAAGTTATTTTGGTCAGAGAGATACTGAGTTGAACTTTAAATGCTTTTGCAAGGATAAAATAGGAAAAAGTAATGGGATATCTTAATCTGTATGAAATTGTCAAAATAACGTATACTACCTATATCTCTAATTATAAGCATTGAGAAAAAAAAATTACCCCTAAGTATAAGTACCCTTTCAATTTACTAGGTGCATTTATTTTTTTTTTCTCAAACATACTCCTTATTAATACTACTAATTTTCTTTGTAATATGAAAAATCAAGATTAACGCATTTAACACATAGAATGAACACAATAACTACCCTACTAACTTTTCTTTATAAAAGTGAGAAAAGCAATAAGTGCTTATAATAAGGGACGAAGGTAGTAATTTTTTATGGAGGTAGTAGATTTTATGTTTAAAATGTAATAATTGAACAATAATGAAATCTATTATTTGAAGGTGCTGAAAAACACAACATCGGGATGCTTCAGGTGTGTTTTGACATTTCTCAAAAATACTTCGATTGCTTAACAAAAAGATTTTCTTTACCAAATTATTCAATTTACTCTTCTAAAACATGTTTAGTAAGATTAAAGTTGAATCATAAAGAACTAAGATTAGAGTAACAAAGAAAGAGAAGGAACACAAATTTTATACTAGTTCACAACATATTATTGTTACATCTAGTCCTAACCTCACAGAGAAATTTTTCCTTAATACAGTTGGGACTTTAATCCACTATTTCACAAATAGTATACAAGTATTGTTTACTCTACCTCTTCAGACTTTGAGTATTCTTCTGTAGCCTTTCGATGCATTCACTATTTGATCATTTCTTCAACTTTCTGGCACACTTCCATTGAGGTTCATAAGTATTGTTATACCTCTCACGTACAAAGGGGTTGTTGCCAATATCAGACTAATTTACATCAGTTCGAGTTTGTGTCTGAATTGACACAGAGTTTGTTTCTAGGATTCATATTTTCATTGAGTGGATGTTACATATGTAATCCTATATTAGTTCAAGTTTATGAAAACACTTTGACTGATTTACATCAATTTTAGTAACTCTCTATTGAGATGATTTTTCATTCATTCTTTTGATGTGTTCTAGGCTCATTTTCAGAATGTTTATTAAAAACATTGCCTTTTTATTTTCTCTAATTTTTCCATTGTTACCATTGGAGATCTTTAATCAGCTTTCACGACAAATCAGTCTCTAAGAAGAATCCATATATATCTTCATAATTGATTCCGCGTATCTTCAATTAAGAAGACACATCTTAAAGATTGTCACTATCAGAGAATATCATGCATTTCTTCAGTTAGAGAGTAAGTCCATTATAATGAGTTAGATGAAGTTGGAATGTCGACTTCGTATCAGAGCGTTAACTTTTTATTTAAGTGTTGACTTCTTATCATAGTGTGGACTTTCTATTAGAGTGTTGACTTTCTGTCAGAGCCAGACAATAAAATGCCCATCATAGTTATTAGAGGAAGACGATCAAATGCTTGTCACATTTATTAGACGTAGACCTATTAGATGCTTGTCACACTTATCAGAGGAAGACTTAGGGCTTTCTTCTTTTGATCTTCGAGTTAGTGGTCATGATGTTTTTCAGTCAGAGGTAGATAGTAATTGTAGCCCTCTTTACTTTTTCCATTAGAGGAACAAACATTGACTTGTATTTCTTTTGTCTTTACTACTTTGAGTCGGATTGTAGCTCGTTAGATGCATGTTGCAATACTTCTTATTGCTATATTATCACTTGCTCTATTAGTAAACTTAATTACTTTTTTATTAGGTGATAATATTCTTTGTGTTGGAAACACTTAAATTATTATCACTAACTTACTCATAATTTATGCTACCTTAAAATAGATGGTCATTAATCTGCACACTTAGCAAATACAGTTAGGGGATAGTTGTTTGTTTTTTTAATCATCAAAATATCAACTAGAAAATTGTAGTTAAGACCACTTTTGCACTAACATTATTTCCATCATATATAGATGATCTGATAATTATCTGTGTAAAGAAAAACGATTTGGCAATTAATTTTAGTAATCCTCAATATGGGTGTACGAAGGACGAGTTAAGTTGAATTGTGTGTGCCTCTTACTCGGTCTAAAAATAATATTGGGTCATACTTAAACAAGTCCTTAAATTGATAAAAATTGATGAGGCATAAGTTCAATAAGGACAAGTCCATACAAAATTAGGCTGATCCCAAGACATCAAATAGTAAAACATAATAATGAAAATAGATTTCTAGCTAGACAATCATCAACTATCTTGAAACGTTTCTCATGCACAACATTATATTACCCCCTTCAACTCGTGCCAAGCATACAACAAAACTTATACATGTGAATGTTTCTTTTATCCAAGATAATAAAGCCACAAGCTTAGGTAAGTTTTAACGGGAAAAAAACCATAACATCAATTGAAAAACCCATAAAAAAATTGATAATATTTCCAACCTGGTGTCCTCTCTAATTAAATGGACGGAACGAGTCCCCCATAAATTAATCCACACTTGGTCCATCCTTCAATTGGACATGTCTTTTTCCACACTTTTGTCCCTTTTTTTTCTATGTTAGATCAGACCCATCTCATTAATTGTGGGTTAGAAATTAGGGGTAAGAATAAGTCAAGTCATTTGATAGAGAACTACAGTTTAGACTACAAAAGGTTAAGGTCAATACCAAATTTTATTTTAAATAGATACGGTCAAAAAAATTTATAAGCCTAATTAGCTAAAAAAGACTAAGCTACATGCCATTAAAAATATATTTTTGGTCTATCAAACCAACCTACTTAAAGAAATATGAATAATATATGTTTTATTACAAACCTCTTAGTAATTTAATCATTTATCGTATATTACTTTTTGACATATTTAAATTAGAATTGAAATATGATGTCATATAAAGTAAAATTGTTTAAAATATTAGGTTAAATCTAAGAAAACAAAATTTAATTTCATTCACCTATTAGTTCGTTAGTCTATTAAAAAATGTGTCTGATTACTTATTTATAAACGTTAATATGAAATAAGTTTGTCATAGGTTTTTTTATGGTTTCACACTACTAGGGACTTGTTTAATTGTGTTCTTTTTTCCCTTCACCATGAGTTTATCCAATTGGATTTTTCTCGTAAGGTTTTTAAAGAAGTAGTTGATATTAATCTATTATGTGTACTTAGATTTTGATCTAGTCCACCAACAAATTATGTTCTTTATTTTATTTAATATATTTATTAAAGTGTTGTAAATGATAGATGATAATCATGGGATGTCAACATAGTTGAGATACCTTGGTTGTCATGTGATTCTTCTACACTCTAATTTTTTTTTTAATAAAGAAAACAAGATGGATGGTTGAATTAGTAAGAGGAATGTGAGAAAATGTTGAATATTGATATTATTTTGAATTTCTCCAGTAATTTAAAAATATGATAAAGATTATGGATGTTACTCAACATAGGATGATAATTTACAATGATACTCAATATGAAGAGTTGGGTTTTATGGGCAATCACATTTAAAAAATAATGAAAATTGTTTCAAAGGGAAAGGAAACATTGAAAAATAATATAGAGTATCACATTTTTCAAAGTTTACATGGAACACTTTAAACTACATTCCTCAAATAAAACAATACAATCTCAATAAATTTGATTTAATTATGATTTCTTAATTTAATTACAAAACTTACTAATACTAACAATATTTTCTTACGAAAAGTAGTTTACATTTAAACAAATAAAATCTAACTTATAAATCTCATTCCCAGTCTCACATATCAGAGCAAGACTTCTCCCAAATTTGAAATTCAAGACTCATTAACCTATAATAATTGCGATTCCGCAAATACAGGGCTTAGCCATTCAAACACAAACAACAAAAGGGGAGAATTTCGAAATCATGTTGATAGTATAATATAAGTAAGAAGAGCACACCAACAATCATAATAAAATTGTATCATAAAACATCATGATATATCAAAATACTCTAGGAAATAATATAATATTGTGACATCAAAATCACTCAAGGAAAATCAATATATCACCCTCACATGAAATCATCTAAGCGAAATAGTTATTAACTTCAATGCAACAATCACAAGACAATGTTATGCACGAGCTTAGACTTTATACTTCTTAACCATTTTGTACCATTCGAACTCTAAACTAGAACTGCTTGAAAACTAAACTAGTTTTTTGTTCGATAAAATTGAACTGAACCGATTTTCAATTCGAAAAACCGAACATAATTGGTTCTATAAATCGGTTTATTGCTATAACTACTCTTAACTTAATTTGACTTGTTCAAATTGAATTGAACTGGTATAAATGAACTGCTTTTGAATCAAATTGAACCGAACTGTTTATTATTACCAAAGCGAACTGTTTTTGTATCAAATTGAACCGGACTATTTCATTCCTATAGGCTTTTTTTGTTCCTATAGACAAAATTTTACATAATTACCCTAATTACTTCTAAAAAAACACTATTTAATCATTTTTCCACATCCTCAAACTTAGATTTACGTGAAAATGAAAGAGCATGTTAACTTTTAAGCAAAACTAAACATACTGCTCATGCTTCTAAAATCATTAAGCTAATAACTTAAATTTCAATTCAAACCATTTACATATAAAATATATTTTTCAAAAGGCTTACAAAACATGCAACGTAAGGTTTTCCACAATATTTTTCAAACAAAATACCATCAATTTTGGGAAATTACTTCCAAATATGAAAATAATCTTCAAAAGTATGATCCCTAAACTCAAATAATCCCTTTACTTCAAAAGTATTACTTCAAATACAATGATTCCTAAACTCATATAGAAAACAAAATAGAAACAAATGTCTTCAATCGTTAAGAATAACGACGCTAGTAGATGTCGTTGCATAAAGCGTTAGATAAAATGATCTTTGCAAGAAAGAGTACTTTGTTATTTTTCAAAAAACTTAAAATGTACAAAGATTGTAGAACTAAAAAATATTGTAACAAAATTACCTTTCTCAAAGGTTTTGAGTTCTTCAAGGTCCTCATCAAATATATCTAAGAAGAGAGATCCTTTTAGCCAATCTTGAGTGCAAACAAGCACTTCCACTATCGTAGTTGGAAGATTAGTATGATAAGGATCCAACACCTTTCCTCTAGTGCTGAAAGCAGACTCCTATGCTACAGTAGACACAAGGATGGTCAACACCTCACGAGCAACACTTGAAAGGATGAGGAATCTAGTTGAGTTGACTTTCCACCAATTCAGAATGTCAAACTTGACAAAATAAGGTTCACACTCTTTAGCAAGGTATTTATCAAGCTCAGATTTCTAATCAATTATTTGCCAATTGATTTTTTGTAGAAGCTCATACCATGTATATCATTATTATCTTCCTTTGGTTGTGATTCTCCCATACTTTAAGAACCTTCCTCATTGCCTTCATATTCACGATAAATTGATTTCAAGGAAGATGACAATTTTGTCTTCAATTAATCACCATCTACTCCAAAAAAATAATCAAGAAAGTAGTTTACATATCCCAATTTGCAAGCCAGGTACAATACAACGGCAATCAACAAACAACATGTTCATTCCATCAACATTTTCCCCAATACTTATCATATTTACTTTTCATACTAATCCCCATCGACTTTATGCTTGCATCATTGTGCTCGCTTAATAATCGAATCTTTCTTTCAATGGCAAGTACCTCCTTCATATATGTGTTACTAGTAACATATGAAGAGCCAGAAATACGTATAGTAGAATCATAGAAAATCCTCAAAAAGGGAAGCATCGTATTAGCAAAGTCCCAGTCCTTTGCTAGAGATACTCTAAGGACTTTATCCTTAGATAGTGCTTTGACATACTTAGCATCAACAATTTCTAACAAATCAAAGGCTTTTTTATACTTCACATTCGTTTCTAACATCAAATATGTAAAATTCCATCTGGTTTCCACATCTAGACATATGAGACCTTTATAAGAAATTTTATCTCTTTCAATGCATCCCCTTAAACCATCCCAACCTTGAAGGAGACGTTCTTACATACTTGATTGTTTTGCGGATTCTTGTGATGGAAATGTCCTTATCTTTCAAACCATCCTTAACAATCAAACTCAAGATATGTGCACAACACCGCATATTGATATAATCTCTGTTCAAGAGCAAACACTTCCTTGCATTCATCCATTTCTTCATAAATTTAACTCTGACGTCGTTAAATGATGCATTGTCTACCGTTATGCTAAAGACCCGATCAACTCCCAAACATTTAAATATGTCTCAACTTCCTTAGCCATGAACTCCCCTGTATGGCTTGTGATTTGACAAAAACTCAAGATTCTCTTATGCAAATTCCAACTTTTATCAATGAAATGTGCAATTAGGCACATGTAGCTTAGATTTTGGATAGAACTCCAAGAAATGACAATGTTGATTACAAGAAAGAGGGGTTTGAATGGTGATTCCCTTTTTAAAATTAATTTATGTATTAAATTTTGTTAACTCAAGATTGATTTTGGTTTGATAAATAATAAAAGCATAACGTTCTTCATTAGAATATAAGAATAAAAACATCACAAAGTGATTAGTGATATGCAAGTCAAAAAATTAAAAAGAGATAAGTGAAAGAGAATTCACACAGCAATATATCATGGTTCACCAAAGCGGGTTACGTCTAGTCCTAACGGTTTGTGAGCTTTTTCACTAAATTGTTCAAACAAGAATGTTCTTGTTTTTCTCACCAATGTTCGAGATCACCCTTGACCAGTTACAATATTTCACCTTTCAACCTTGAAAGGATTTTCAAAGATTACCCTTCAGTCCAGAAGTGTATTTACAAGTCACCTTTTAAATACAAAAGGATTTCTCCAATATACTCAAACTATTTCAAATTCTTTAGTGTTTGAGTTTCAACAAAAATGATTTGAAGAGGATTGATGGATCAGCCTTTACTCAACACTTGTTTGAGTTAAATTTTAAGCAATCAGAATCAAAGAATACATCCCTAAATCTAGTGAAGAGGAGCTGGAGCCTTTGTTTGCACTTTGAACTGATGATATTTCCTTTGCCTTGAAGTTCCTTTTATAGGCTTCTTGAAGATCTGTGCCTACTCATATAGTTGTTGGAAGACAAGTTGTTAGGTCTATAGATTAATAGGCATGTGTTATAAATAATTAAAGAATGTTCCTGCTTCATCATCAGAACGTTCTTCGTTTCTGTTTTGGGGAACTGCTTTGATTTTTTCATTTTTGACAGCTATTTGTAAATCATGTTTTTCTATATTTGCGTTAGTGATGCAGTGCCTTATTTGTCCAGGTTATACTTGCTTATCTAAGCCATCAATTTTGAAGATTAATCTTGTTATTCACTCTTTATGCATTACTTTGACATTGTTGATTCTTTTGACGAATCTGTCCAAAGTATTCTTGAGTATACAGTTATGTTCCTTTATAATAAATGCTGGTGATTTTTCATGCAGCTTGATGTATTTTTGTAGCCTAGATCGATCTTGAATTCAAGAAGGCTTTGTTCTTTAGTAAACCAGAACGTTCTTGGATTGATGTTGTGAAGGCTAGATCGATCTTCGTTTTTCTGTTTTAATAATCAGAATAGCCTTGATCTTTCAGATTGATCTATTTCTTCGGATTCAATCTTTATTGTATTTGATGTCTATCTTTGATTTATTCACTCAAAAGCACATATTAAATAACAAGACATTCTTAGAATCATAATTAGAAGATTAATTAACTTTGTTTGATTATCATCAAAACATTTAATTTGAGATTTTTCCTCAACATTCCATGTTTCCATAGTAAGACAAATCCTCCCATAACGCTCTAAGATGAAAATTTTAATTCTCTCTCCGCATTATAAAGTAACCAAATAGCACGCCTTAATGTAGAGCGGGATGGAATATCAAACTGTGGTTGTAAGACATTCACAACATTTCAAAAAAACACATTCTCCACAAATCCAAAATGATGCTCTGTGCCAACAAACATCTTCACAAGCTCATTTCAACATGCCTCTTGGTCAAACTTTGAATAAGGTGAAGAGACAACACCTAATTCCTCTTCAGTAGGCTTTGATGAGGAAGATGTTTTTTGCCTTTTGCGTTCTTGATTATTAGGATAGTTCTTACATCTTTTCAAATGCATAGTCATAGCACTTTCCTCATCCTTGAATCTAATTAGGTTTCCACAATAATCACATGCGGCCCTTTGACCTGAATTAGGCACTTCAGTTAAATGATTATATGCTTGTGATCGGTTTTTATGCTTATATGTGGAAGAGAAGCTAATATAGCTTCACTGGGAGGGGAAATGAAGTGGTAGCAATATGTTCTTCATTTTTCATCGATGAAGAGTCCACATAATCACCTATTGACGACATCTTTTTAAATAAATATGATTAGAAAGTTTACATCTAAGTTAAATTCAGCATTTGCACATGACATGACAAATAAGTTAAAATTATAGTTCACCTAAAACAAATGAACACATTAAAGTTAATGATAATAATAACAATAATAAGTCTCTAACTTACTTAGTCATTAAGAAAAACTCAATGAGTTAAATTCAGCAACCTCTCGGACAAAGCTACACTGACTCTACATCTAGCACCTCTTAGACTTCACCTGCCCAGCCTTTCCTACCTACCCAGTCTGTTTCTTCCCATTCCAACTTAGAAAAGATTCCCACCATTACACAATCACCTATCACTAATCACCTATCTAGTCTTTGTTTATATAATTCATTTCTTTTATGCAATGAAGGCATTGGAGGCAGTGAATGCCAAGTCATGCAAATTTGAAATAAAGAAAGAATTGACTGAAGTTCTACTTCAATTAGCTCAAGAGACAGAAGTTTTGGTGATGGAGGAAAGACAACATTTGAGTCCAATATTAAGGAAATGGCATCCATAGTCATGAAATACAAAGACATAGAATCCAAAGTCTAAATCAAAGGCTTATGCATAATCTACTACTGAGCTGATAAAATTGGTTGCAATCACTATGATTTAGTGCAAGATCTTGTTGATTGATTGGAACACATTTTCCTAAACTACATTAAATTTGTTGCAGCATGTGGTAAGAGAGAAAAAGAAAACATGTCAGGCTATTAACTTTATCATGTCGTTAGACTTAATCAAGATTTACTTGCTCCATTTGTAGATGTGGTTGCCAACAAAACACTTGTGCATCGTTTGCTTTATTTGACCACCACTAAGGCTAATATTAAACATGCCACACAACAGTTTAGTAAATTCATGGGTGGGTGAAGTGAGGTGTTAAGCTTGAGAAAAATAACCTTCAACCACAAAATGAGAACCAAATTGAAATAGAGCTATAATTGAGTGAATTAATTGTTGGAACATGTAACACCCCAATTTCTTATTATTATATTTTAATTATAAAATATAATGCACAACTATTATTATCCGTATGTTGACATGTGCGATAATTTCCTTCGTGTTTGTCCTATATGTTCGCCCTGATGATTTATTTAAATTATTAACATTAATAATATTCAATTTTGTTTTAATATATATATATATATATATATTTATATAAAAAAGAAAATAAGAAGTAAACGTGTGTGTTGCTACATTAGTCTATTAACTTAAGCATTAGTAGAGTGGGTTTATGATTGTAGTAATAATAACAATAATAATAATAATGATAATAATAATAATAATATTAATAATAATAAGGGTCATGAGCTAAGTGTATAGGTCTGATAATAAGCCTAATAATATACCTAATACTACTAGTATGTATAGATAGGTATATAATTGAATAAAGGAGGTTGTTGTGCATTCCGTGTCTCTATTTTCCTGTTCTATTAGGAATAATAAAATTGAATTAACTACTGCCCTGTTGCATCCAGCCGCAACTCTTAATATCAAAATCATACATTGATTTCAAAGACTAGGCTATTAGAGACGGATCAGCTTCGTTGAGAAAAATCTTCAGATAAGGTAAGGGGTGAGATGAGGTTCGATATTATGAGTATAAAATGACATGAGATGAACGGGAATACTGAAATTCTCAGATATTCATCCGGGGCTTACTACGTATGGTCGAGCCCTATTGAGTGATAATAATTAATTAATAATATATGAATGGTAATAGGGAGGACTAAATTATACTTTAGCAACCTATAGAATTGCTGTGAATTTATGTATATCAAGATTTCATATTGTCTAGTTTTATGAACCTTATGCTAATTGTTATTGTATGAATAATATGTACTTGAGTGTTGTTGTAACTTGATTGAAATTATGATATAACTTGAATGTCCCACCTGTTTGATTTCTTATTATGTGATTGGACTGTGTATTGTGAGTAGTGTAGACCAAATATTGGGGTTTTATTGTGATTAACTAATATATATATATATATATATATATAATGATGAATATTGTGAAGTACAATTGAAAATTATTGAGTTATGATAATCCAGTACGTATGAGATAGATGTTGTAGTTTTGGAGTGAGGATTATTTTGTCATCATATAGGGATGGTTTGACAAACCTAGTGATTCGGGGAAGTACAACTGAATGAGCCTGATCATGGAGGGCTACAGTCAAACCGTAAGGTAAGATTGATAGACCTTGGGGGTACATCTAGTTGGGAATTCCTAAGTGGATTAGTGGGTTATTCCCTAAGGCTGGGAGCTACCGTGCAAAACAAGAGTACCCTGACCGTCACGTATATGTGTCTCGGGTTGAGTTGAGGGGATCTATGAGGACTTGGTCATTCATGAATTGTTCGTCCACTCTTGTAGTGGCATAGTATCAGGCCTCCTAACCAAGTACTTCAAAGTAGAATGGTACCAAGTGATGAAGAAGTATAAAGTATAGGACATGCATAACATTTTCTCCCTGTGACTATTTTATTGTGATTGAATTAGATTAACCTTGATATTATGTTCTGGAATGTTCTCATGTTTGTGTTAATTTGATTACTTACGTGTTCTTCTCGTTTACATTATACTATTACATAATTTCGATACTCACCCCTCGTTGTTTGTGTTTGACGTTTGCGATGGACGCAGACGAGCTGCAAGCTGCAGGTGAAGATTAATACTCTCAGAGTGTAGGAAGCCGTCTCATCTTGAAGACTTTTATCATCTTCCTTCTGTTAATTTCATATTTGAACATCTGTAATTCTGGGAAATTTTGCTCTGATAGTGACATCGGGTTGGGACTACATTTATAATTATCAGTAACTTATGCACGTGTGCTTCAAAAAGAATTTAATTCGATCACTGTTATGACCATCGAATTGTTAAAGCTAATAGAAACTTTGGATTAATATGATTTGTCCATGATTAAGTGATACTTTTGCCTTAAAGAAATCGTTCAAAAGTTTTATTTATTTATTTATTTATTTATATTCTATTATTTTTAAATTAAAATTTGAAAGAAAAAAGAAATTTTAAATAAATTTGGGATTAAGGGTGTCACATAACCAAGTTGGTCCCTATAACAATTCCTTGTGTTTTTTTATGTTAACAATGGTATTTTATGAGAACAATGTGTTGGATTATAGGTTCAACACAAAAAAAAGGATCTATTGTGACACTTAATTTTTAGTAACACCTTCTTATTGATCACTATAATTACATTTTAGCTACAGAGAATAGAGAGTGTCACATATTCTCATTTAATATCAAGATATGAATTTAACTTAAAAAAAATTCTAAGTTATTCATCCAAATATTCATATAAAAAAATTCAATTATTCCAAAAAATGAACAACGACTTGTTCATCTAGTATTCATCCATGGATACGAGCATTCCCATTCACCCAACACCGTATTCTCTATCTTTCCTTCTCATTTCGGTCCCTGAAATTCTTTTCCCCTAATTCTTCTAAAAAAATTTCTCTCTATTTCATCTCAAAAATTATCGAAGTTTTTTCCAATTACTCTGATTTCTCAACCACTACAAAAAAAAATCTATTGTGACACTCAACTTTTAATGATGTCTTATTATTTATCACTAAAATTACTTTTAGCTACATATTGGGTGTCACTGTTCTCGTTTAATATGAATACATCATCTTTAACTCCAAAAAAATACAAATTTTCACCTATTAACCCAAACAAATATTCACTTATTGACGAAACAGCAGCATAATATTCACCCAACAATACGTATTCCTTTTCATTCCCATTTCCATTTCAGAAACTTTTTTCCCGATTTCTTCCCATTTTCCTCTAACAACATAGAAATTGTTCCCTTTCTTCCCATTCCCTCTTCAATCATTCCTTCAATTTGCTTTTCAATCGATTTCCTTCGATTTCCTCTTCAATTGTTTTCCTTCAATCGGATTTCACTCACGATTCAATGATTTATGATTGACGACTCAACGATTCAGTGATTCACGAGTAAGTGAAAATCGTTTTTCCTCTATTAGAAATTTGCATTGGTTGAATCATTTGATTGATTTTCTTTTTTTAAATTTTAAAACTGATTTGAAGTTTCATTGATTAAAGCTCATGTGTTTCTTTCTTCTATTTTCATATTCAGAGAAAAGATAGTGGAAGAGCAAAAAACAGATGTGGAGTTTCTCATCTTCAAGCTCAGGTTAATTTCGGACTAGTTCATATCTGATGTTATTTTACTTCATGTTTATACAATTCATGTGAGCTATCTGGTTGAATTAATATTGCCTATGTTTAATTGATTGAGAAGTGAGATAATTACTATCACAGTTATGAGTTTTTGTGTTTTCGTACACTTGAGTATTAATAATTACTATCATAGTTAAGTGTGGAATTCTTGATTAGTAATTACTATCATAGTAATTTGGTCGATTATTGTTTCCTTTTGTGTCTACAAGGATGATTTCTTATTATCTACTTTTGTTTAAATTCGTTGTCCTCTTCAATTCCTAAATCTCTTTGTTTCCCCCTAAAATAAGCATGTGTTTAATAACTAATTGTTGATATTATAACTACAAAGGTGACTTTACCTTTCCCAAAATGTTCATTCACTTTTCCTTTTCCGATTTCTATAAGCTAATATTTTCTTGACTTTCAGGCAGTTGTTGAAGAGGGTATTCTAGTTAATGGTAGGTGCACTTTGCTCAGACTTTCATCAAAGGAGGATGCAATCAAGGATACCCTTGCAAACGATGAAGAAAGGTGAGTTATTATGATATTGCAAGAACTCAAGATTTTGTTTATAGAGATAATTTTGTTTTAGGTCCTCGAAAATTTTCCTGACCTGGCCGTGCTTTGTTCAGTGATATCACTCCTTATTATTTAACTCTCACATTTAGCTTGTGCTTATGTATTGGATAGGTTATGCCCAACGACAATACAAGATATGGATATAATGTTGCCACTGGAAAATACGAAGATTTAATGTTTGTCGGGATCATCGATCCGACAAAGGTGACTTATAGATTGACCAATGTATTGTTTTTAATTTATCTGCATGTGAATTTGCTGCTATCTCTAGTAGCCTGTCTAATAAATTAAACTTGGCTTAGAGTGCTAGGATCAATAGAAATGGTTTGCATATGGTTGTCTTATGATAGTTTTGACAAATTCATTTGAAGTGTTATTGGACTTAAATTATTTGTTGGAATCACACTAGAGGCAAGTTATTAATGCTCTTCTATATCACTTCAGGACAGCTTTAGGGGAAGCATATAATGGAGAACTTGCCTTTGTTATAGCTTTTCTATCTTGCAGGCATATGTCTTTTGCTAAAAGGTAAGGGTTAACAAATTATTTTCCGGATGTTTGTTTTTGTTGTTTAAATCTGTTGTTGTGTTTGTGTGTATGTCGAATATTAAAAGGCATGGCTATAAGAGAAGGAAAGATGAAATTATTGGGATTTGGAACCACTAGTGCAATTAAACCTTATTACATCGGCGAATTTAGATCGGTTGATATATACTGAATGTAATAAAACAGACAGTGGCAAATTTGTTATTATCGCAAACATTGTTATATCTGTTATATTAGATCGTTTCAACAAGCATTTTATATGTCTTGTTGCAATTTTGGGGGGTTTAAGAGCTAACTTGTTGAATTATATATGGGGAGTAGGAACGATGATATAGACAACATCATTAATATACTGGTAACAGACAGTTGTATCAGAATTAACAATATATGTGTTGTTGCAATTTTGGGTATGAGAAAACCCATAATCCTTTGTTAAAACAAGATTATGTGGTGGCAGAACATCAGGATCTGTTGATAGTCTCAAAATGCTCATTTGTGGCAGGTCTAATTCCCCCCTCTCCAAAGGAGTCTTCAAAATCATCAAAGTTCTCTTCAATAGGATCTCGCTTTGAGGTAATAATTTATACCACTCCTCTTCTGAGTTCTATTGTAGTTCATTATTATGCAGTCTGTGATATTCCTAGCTTGGGTTTGTGGGGTTTTGTTTTAATATTTTACTAGTAATTATTATAACCAGTAATAAAGGACACAATTTTGAAAATTGTAGTTACAACTTCAGTCTTTGATGGAGACTCTAAGTTCAACAGAACCTCACTATATTCGATGCGTGAAACCAAATAATGTTCTCAAGCCTGCTATTTTTGAAAATCTCAACATTATCCATCAACTGCGCTGTGGTGTGAGTATATATCACTCTTTCTTTGTCTTTTGTTAGCTTTACAAACTTGAGCATAGAGTGAAAATATCTTTGGCATGTGTTTTCACTTGAATTTGTTTGTCTCATTGTTATTTGATTTAGGGTGTTCTAGAGGCAATTAGAATCAGCTATGCTGGATATCCTACAAGACGAACCTTTTATGAATTTCTCAACCGATTTGGTGTTCTTGCCCCTGAAGTTCTGGATGGAAAGTAAAGCTCATCTCCTTGTTGGGCTGTTCTTATACTTGAATAGGAAAATGACTTTTTGGTTTTTTATGCAAACCTATGTCTCGTGCTTCTATGTTTTCTAGAGCAGTCATTATTTTATCAATGGATTATTGGCTTCTTTTTCTTGCATGTTGTGCCTGTTTACTTGTTAATTGTTTTTTACTTGCTCCTTTTCAGTTACGACAACATGGTTGCATGCCAAATGATCCTGGATAAAATGGGGATGAAAGGCTATCAGGTGATTCAATTCTCCTTATAACTTTGATATGCTGGTGATTGTGCATGGGAGGGTCAATTTTATAAAAGACGACCAGCAAACCATGTTCAATTATTTTCAGAATAAATGGCACCCAGAATATGTATACCAATCTTTAAATTGTTTGTTAGAGAAATGCTAGGAACACTCTGTTTCACGTACTGTTATTAGGGGATTGTTGCGTGATTCCCATTATATAACTTCGGTCTTCAGTATCTATTTGGTGTGTGGCCCATATGATAGTCACTTCCAAGCGGACCTGCAGCCATAATCAATTATCCAATCGACGAAGACCATGGTACAATATTGAAGCATTAGGAATACTTAGAGGACTGATGAGTTTTGTGATGCTTTTGGAGCAACCTTATGCTATTAAATGTAGACTATTGCTGGGAAAAAGTTAATGAGCAAATAGACATATTAGCTTATAGGCGTATTTGTCTGTTTGAATTATGAACCACTCTGTAATCTCTCCATAATTTCTACAGGACCTTACAGGACTTCTGAATTGAAAATTTGCCTTATTTATTTATTTTATTTTTTCCGACTATTACCATTTTCATCTAGTATTTTGTTAAACTATTACAGAAGTATATCTATATGAATGAATTTTGTAAACAATGAAGTCATACAAGATTTTTAATGGTTTACCAGATAGGCAAGACAAAGGTTTTCCTAAGAGCAGGCCAAATGGTTGAGTTGGATGCAAGAAGATCTGAGGTCCTTGGAAATGCAGCTAGAATCATCCAGAGGCAAACTCGTACCCATATTGCACGCAAGGAATGCGTCGAGCTGCAATTAGTTTGCAATCGAATTTGCAAGGTACCCCTAATCTTCTCATTACATGCTTGATTTCTGTTGCTACTTTGTTTAGTGGTTTGTGACCTTAACTGCATGTTTAGATTAACTTAATTCATATAAAAGATATATATATTTTTTTCAACAATTTTCATTAAAATTTCAATTATACCATGTAAGTCTGTGGCATATTTATCCCCAGTTAGTTTGGTGTTTTAGTTCGTAGCATTTTAGAATCCATGCAGCACTAAATTAGTTGGGATTTTCTCACAAAGTAGGTTTCCTTCTCATGGTTTGGTCTATATAGACTATTTTCCTTAATATGTTGCTTTTCAATAACAAATAGGAATATTGGCCCAGAAGCTTTATGAGCAGTTACGACGTGAAGCAGCAGCTGTGAAAATAGAAAAGAACTTCAAAGGATACATTGCTAGGAAATCTTACTTAAAAGAACGATCGTCTGCAATTATAATACAGACAGGTTTAAGGGCTATGAAGGCTCGTGCTGAATTTAGATTTAGAAAGCAAACAAAGGCTGCAATTCAAATTCAGGTTCTCTTGTTGATCTTCTTAGTTAGACTGTTAAGTTGAGAAAAGTAAATCATGTTATCTTAATGACTTTGTTAAATCCATATTATAATGCGACACATATGGATTTCTTTTCTAGACAAAGTTGTGAATTGGATATGTTGAGAAAACTCTTTTAGCTGAATTAAGCCAAGCTTTAGTAAACACTAAAGAACATTCTAAACCACCTCTTGGAATTCAATTGATGGCTGTAATGAATTCAATTAAACCAAGCTTCTCGTTTATTTATTTTTACAAAAATTAAAAACTAATTTGGCTTTGGCATATGTAGAAAGTACCATGGGGAAGCGTAGAAGGTAGTTGAATACTACTCAAAATCGTGGCCAATCACAAGACGAAGGGCACTCAATTGATGGCTGTAATGAACTCAACCAAAATAACCACTCTATGTTTGAAGAGGGAAGTCATGTTGAAGCTGAAGGTAAATTATTTTTGTTTCTATTAGTGCTCTTGCAATTTCACTAGACTTTGTGTGGTTGAATTGATCTAAGACAATTGATATTGAGTGTTTTATGGTTTGCTAATAAGAGTATCTGATTTAGGTGAAAAGAGAACAAGGATATGATACTCGTGTTAGTGCTATAATTAAAATGTTGGGAATACAAGTAACATGTGTTTAATAGAATTAGTAAAATTGAATTATATTTTATTGTATGTTTCAATGACATTAGTTAATAAAAATAAATTAGAAATTTAAATTTAACTTATTAGTATTAATAATTTAGAATTACAATTAGTAAGGAGATAAAATAAATTTCAATTAATAAATAATAATAAATAAGTTTTAGTGACAGATAATACCGTAAAAATAGATCAATTGTTTATTTATATATATTTAATTTTTAGTGACAGACAATATCGTAAGAATAGATCAATTTTTTATTTATATTTATATAATTTTTAGTGACGGACAAACCATAGAAATAGATCAATTATTTATTTATATTTATCTAGGTTTTAGTGACAGTCATTGTTGTAGGTAGAAATCAAAAACCTGTAGTGACAGTCCTCAAAGTGTAGCAAGATGCCTCCTTAAAATTGACAGTGGATTTGAGTGTCACTCAAAGTATTATTGACCTATACCTACAGTTTTTGACTTTTAGTGACAAACTTTTTCTGTCACTAGAAGTCAGTTTTCTTGTAGTGGTTTAATTAAGTATGCAGCAATTAGAACAAGAAAATCAGAGGAAACGACCTAAGGAAGTCACCATAGAAAGTGTCTAGATAAAATGACCAGAGGAAGTCACAAAAGGAAGTGACCAGAGGAAGTCACCACAAATATCAGAGGAAGTAAATATCAGAAGAAGGGAAGTCAAACCCAATCAACACATGTGTTGTTGTGCGCGCATATTAACCTCTAGAGATTTGCCTCTGAAGATTATGTATGCCTGCCTCTGAAGACTGAAGTGTGCTTCTCGTTAGCATACCTCTGATGAGTCTGTGTGTCTGCCAACGAAGATCCAGTATGCCTCTTAGGATTCAACGTGCCTCTGGAGTTTCTATGCCTCTAATGAACAACAATTTAAGCATGCCTCTAACAAACAGTAATTTTAGCATGCCTCTGATGAAAAATAATTTTAGCATGCCTCTAATCAACAGTAATTTTAGCATTCCTTTGATGAACAGTAATTTTAGCATGCCTCTGATGAACAGTATTTTAAGCATGCCTTTAATGTTTGAAGCCACTATTCAAGTCTGCATCTGAAGCATATAGTCTGCTAACTCTGAAAACTGTAACACATTTCAGAGTGTTGCCTTTGATACACAGCACACTCTGAAGTTGCACTGACTCTAATAATGCAAAAAATGTAATTTGCCCAAGCCACTAATTCTAAGTCACGCAGTGTGCCTTTAACTATGAACAAAGCAAAATTTCGCTTAACCGAATTAGAAAAGTCAATGCCTCTGATAGGAAATCAACGATTCTAATAAAAGATAAATTTTGCTTAACCGAATCAGAATTCCTAGAAGCCCAAGCTCAGGCACGAATCCATCCCTGATTCACTTAATCAAGCTTATGAAGGAAGATTTGCATGAAGAGTTTTTGAACAAAATCCAGATTGATACGATAGCAACGTTCGAAAAGATCAAGTTTGGAAACAAAAGATCGCCACACGGTCAGATTATCAAAACATATCTTTCAGAATTTAAATTGAAGGAAATCGTTGCCGACCTATGTGAATTTGAGATACAATTTAGAAACTCAGTAAATAAAAATTCACGAACCCTAATTTTATCTATAAATAGTGGATCAAGGCTAAAAAAGAATGCAAGCACAACAATATACAAAAAATCTTACAAACTCGAATTTCTCTAAGTACTCAGAATTCAAGGTTTCAGTTTCAGCAAAGGCACTCATTCAACTTTATATTATTTAGTGCTTCATTGAAAATTTGTAATCATTGTAATAACACTACATAGAACAAGTAAAACAAAAACAATCTCACCCCTTTGTAACCCAACCCGATAGTAGCTATATTTTGCCTCTAACAATCTATAGGTTTCATGTTGTGTAGAGAAGACTTGACTTGTAGAGCCAAGGTGTGGTTTGCCTCAAAAATTCTATAGGTTCAGGATGTTTTGAGAAGGCTAACTTGTAGGGTCAAGTGTTGTGTAATCCAAGGTTTTGAATTAGTGGATAAATCTTTTTGTGTAAGGGGACTGGACGTAGCTACCAAGTTGGTGGTGAACTGGGATAAAATCATGTGTGTTGTTTTTACATCTGCATTATTCGTTTTACTGTTGCCTCTAATTAGAAAAGAGTTTTAATTAAGACAAACACAATTCGACCCCCTTCTCGCTTTGCGTACCTTCTATTAGCATTAGAGCTCGATCTCAAGGCTGAGCACTTTACGGTGTTTGAGGAAAGATCCAAGGATTCAATATATCTAAATTTGGTGAATAAGCCTTATGAGGAAAAATCAACATACCACCTCTGTATGATGAAGAACGATTCGAGTATTGGAAGGATAGGTTGAGGAGTTTCTTTATTGCACAAGATCCTGAACTCTAGGACATGGTGGAAGATGGCTACACTGCTTCAAAAAAATACTAATGGTATTGAGACTCCAAGGAAAGAGATGGATATTGAACAGAAGAAAATGTACAAGATGCATCACAAGTCCATAACCTCCGTGATAAACACAATCACCTTCAAGGAGTTTGACAAATGTACTAACAAACACACGTAAAATAGAATTTATCATGATAGGTAGAATACGAAATTAATGTGTTCCCAAAATTCCTACACATGTTGTTCTGCTTTCTATTCTCTTTATTATTTTGCCCCTAACTTCCTTCTATATCGTCTTTGATTTCCTTATTCTATCTCTGCCTTTGATTATGTTGTTTCTTATCCTGCCTCTAATCATATTGTTTCCGACTCTGCCTCTGATCATGTTGTTTCTGATCTTGCCTCTAATCCTGTTGTTTCCAACTCTGCCTCTGATCATGTTGTTTCTGATTCTGCCTCTAATCATGTTTCCGACTTTGCTTCTGATCATGCTTCCTCTGACTTTGCCACTGATCATGCTTTCTCTGACTCTGATCAATGTTGCCTCTTATTAGAATATGCATCTAGTCATGCTGCCCTTGATCCAATTTCCTTTGGTCAAGTTGCCTTTGGTCAGAATGTGCCTCTGATGATATTTCCTCTGATCCTGGAATGCCCTGACTTCGTGCCTCTAATTTTAGTACATCTCTAATTATATTACCTCAAGTTAGAATAAGTTTTGATGATTAATTGGAGCTATATTATTATACTCTAATTTAAAGATATGCATTCAATTAATTATTAAGATATGCATTGCATACATGATGTGAAAATACATTGCATTTCATAAATAAGATAATGACATGCATATTACGGTGGGACATTTCAGCTTTGTTTCACGACAAAAACAATGGGTAAAGGAAAAACAATTTGGACGCCAATAGAGGGTCATGGCCAGACCACTTTTGCAGGAGACTCCAATTATCTGGGTTACCCACATTTGGGTAATTGGAGGAGCTTTTCATTATAAAAGAAAATGGAAATTATACAGCTTTTTCTTATAAAAGAAAATGAAAATTATACAGCTTTTCCTTATAAAAGAAAATGGAAATTATAAAGCTTTTCTAAATTAAGAAAATAAAGATAATGTAGAGTTTTTCCATGCTTAAAGTAAAAGAAAAGATTTTAAATGTTTGACCTATGACTAATGAAAAGCATTACATATTCATGTCAAGTTTTCATTGTTTTCTTATGGAATATTATTTCAAATTGGCATCCCCCTTTTATAGAACTCACTAAGAATATTATCTCATAAACTATTTTCTTATATTATAGCAGATAGAAGTTGTTGAAGTTTAAATTTCCAGCACCATGGGATGTAATACCAAACTTGAAACAGCTCTAATTTATTTGATTTTGCTGTAGTTTATTGTATTAAGGGAATATTGTTATGAAGTCAATTTGACTAGACTTGTAAATTATTTTATCGAATCATGAAACAAGAGTTGTACACTATATTTTTATGTAGTTACAAGTTATGTTGATGATATTAATTAATGATTTATAATAATTTCCTCTACTTTATTAAGATGTATGAATTTATTGTCACTTTCTAGATATATGGTGATGGGTCTTACAATGATGATGGCGATTGAAGATTGAGATGTTATCAAATTATGATAAGTATATTGATGTCACCCCATAGTTGATGAAATAGTGGAGATTTCCCCTTATGCTAAGATGGTGCTCTAATGGAGTAGTCTAGGCCAACGAGGGCAGAAATTAGACATTGGAAGTTTTTAACGTGGAGATTATTTTGTTATCATATAGGTAAGGTCTGAGAAGCATAGTGATTTTGAGGAAGTACAATTGAATGAGCTTAATCGTAGAGGTGTACTGTTGAGCCTTACAACAAGATTGTTAGGCCTTGGGACTATTCTGGTGGAGAATCCCTAAGTGACTTCGAGGTAGACCTTCAAAAGTCGGGAGCTACCATGCAACACACGTTTACCTCAACTAACGTGTATGTGTCTCAGGTTGAGTTTAGGAGATCTATGAGAACATGACAAATTTGAATTATCCGCTCACTTGCGTGGTGGCATAGTATCAAGCCTCCTAACCAAATACTTTAGAGTTAGAATGGTACCAAATTGTGAAGAAGTATAGTCTAAGTTCAACCATAACATTGAATTTTCTTGTGATTGTTTTGCCGTGATTAATGTGTTTCAAAAGTGATAATAGCTTCTCTTAGAGGATTTGATGCATATTATAATGAGATAATGGTTTTATTTGAGTGACTTTGATGTTATAATATAGTATTATTTTCTTGAATATTTTGATTTATATGATACAATCTATTTTGATTATTTACATGTTTTTCTTATTTATATTGTACTATCAACATGATTTCGAAACTCACCTCATTCGTTGTTTGTGTTTGACTGACTTGGCCCTACATTTGCGAAATCGCAGTTATTACAAGTTAATGTATCTTGAAGTTCATGTTTGGGAGATGCCCCACTCTAATAGGTGATACCGAGAATGAGAGTTACAAGTTGTATTTTACTTATTTAAATATAAACGATTTTTTGTATGAAAAACTTATAAGTACTAGTAAGTTTTTGGAATTAAATTAAGAAATTATATCTAAAACAAGTTTATTGAGATTGCATTGTTTTATAGGAGAAAAAAGGTCTAAAATGTTCCATTTATATTTTGAGAAATGTATATACTAAATAACTCATAAAAGTTTCTTTTTCCTTTGAAAGTGTTTTTATTTATCCGCTGCAAATTTTTATAAAAATATAGTGTAAAGTATTATATATATTATTTTGGGACTTAGAGTGTCACATTTAGATTGGTTCAAGTTTGTCTTCATATTGTTTGATGAATTATCCGATTAAGGATTAATTTTCTAGAACCTAATTTTGAGTGCCTAGCTTTTGATTACATTTATGAATAATGTCTTATAAATTTAAGATCAGTATAATTTAATTTATTAAATTTTCTTGAAATTTTGGTTAAATTGTTCAGAACATATTTCCCTAATAATCTTTTTACTATAAAATTGATTCAATTGATTTTACAAAAGCTGTGTTACATAAATTATTCATATGTATTATCGTTGCCCTAAAGGAGGACAAAACTTAACCAGATAATTATATATCAATGACTGTACATTTATGGTGATTGTAAAGTTATTTTGTATATGAATAATGTGATGCCCATTGTATGGCACAATTTATAACTAACATTTGAACATTACATTGGTAGTACCGCTAATACATATTTTTTTACAATATGATGATTAAGGGGTTAATAATGCGCTTAGCATCTTTTTTTAATCTTTTAATTTTCAATTAATGTTGTTATCTAAGGACGTGATAATTATATCAACATTATTGTCACATGAATAATTTTTTATTTTGACATATAGTTAGCCGATTTACATACACCTTCGACGATAAATAGGTGATAATTATAAGAGTATGATTTAATAATATATATTGTTTGTATATAATCATCACAACAAAACTGCAAGCAATTAATGTTATTATCCAAAGACATGACATTTATATTAACATTATTGTCACATGAACAATTTGTTATTTTGATACTGTCACATAATAGGTTATAAAGGTTGAAATTATAATACAGATATTTCCTCAATTCAATTCTATCTACTCCTCTTCGCAAACCAAACATATATACTATTTTTTCTTAGTAGCCCTTATAGCTAAATATCTTTTACACTGGATGGATAGCTTTTCCTCCTCTTATTATTATTTTTTAATAAAGGGCAAATATTTTTTTGACAATTTTAAAGAAAATGTTGTTTTTTGCTGTTAGGAAAATGCAGTAATTATTATTGAGAAAATAATAATTTTAATTTTAAATAAGAGAGATATTCTACTATAATTCATGAATATATCAAAATCACATAAAATGTGTAATAATCTATTTTTCGTAACTTGGTAGATATCATATAAAACAAGATTTTCATATCTTGTTGTTGAAGAAATATATTCTGTGTAAGCCACGCACTTTAGCTTAACAAGCAAGATTTAGCTAAGCAAATTTGATGAAGTCCAGAATTCGCTTACGAAAAATTCCAACATGACCAACCTTTACATGTGACATTTTCATGACCAACAGACGTAGTACAACACACTATGTTTTGATTGGCTCTAGTTCTAGTTTTGTGTACACATGAAACTCCTACCCAAATATCTGATATTAGAGAACAACTCCAAAAACTTCTTGCCACTCAATCACACGTCATGTATGCCTCCTCTACTAAAGGTTTGAACTCCTCTAGCCTGCCAGGTATATCTCCTTCCATATGGATTCTTGATTTTGAAGCATCTTGTCATATAACATATGATGATAAATCTTGTGTCTGTAATCTTGCCTCGTCTGTGTCGGTTATGACTGTTGATCGCACTCCTATGCCATTAGCAGACATCGGTTCTGTCTCCACGCCAAACTTGTTTCTATCCAATGTTTATTATATTCCTAATCTCACTTTCAGTGCTGCTTCCGTTATTCAACTATGTGATTTCGGTTATTCAGTTATATTTTCTTCCACTTCTTGTTGTGTGCAGGATCCACATTCCGGGAAGCTAATTGGGACAAGCCATAGATAGGGGGACTTTATGTTTTGGATGACCTGCAAGTCCCAAATATTGCAGTCTGAACAACCACTACTGACTTATTATCTAGTTTTCGCTCAAATTCTTCGTCTTCTAGTTTTTATTTATGGCATTCTCGCCTTGGACATGTTTCTGCTTCTAGATTAAAATATTTGGCTTCTACTGGAGCTTTAGGAAAGTTACAAACTAGTGATATTTTAGATTGTTGTGGTTGTAAACTTGCTAAATTTTCAGCTTTACCGTTTAATAAAAGTGTTTATGTTTCATATGCGTCTTTTGATTTAGTTCACTCTAATGTTTGGGGTCCATCACCCGTTCTCACCAAATTTTGATCTAGATATTATGTTTCACTTATTGATGATTACACTCGTTATTGTTTGGTTTATCTTATGAAAAATCAGTCTGAATTTTTTGACATTTATCATATGTTTCGTGCTATGGTCAAGACAAAAACATAATGTTGTTATAAAGTGCTTTCATTGTGATTTGGATGGTGAATATACCTCTCATAAATTCTTTGAATTACTTGCTTATAATGGCACCCTCCATTAGACATCATGTGCTGATACTCTTCAACAAAATGGAGTTGCTGAAAGAAAACACAACATATTATTGAGACTGTTTGTTCCCTTCTGTTGTCTGCTTAGGTTCCTAATGAGATTTGGGGAGAAGCAATTCTTACTGTTGTTCATGCTATTAATAGAACTCCATCATATGTCATATCAGGTTTGTCTCCCTTTGAAAAATTGTATGCTTCTATCCCTGATTACTATTCTTTAAAAGTCTTTGGTTCTACTTGTTTTGTTCTTCTTCCATAAGTAGAGCACGGTAAGTTGTCTTCTCGTTCAGCCATGTGAGTTTTTCATACATAATTTCAATCATGCTATTAATTCCACTGAATGTGAGAACAATATAAATAAACTCAATATATGGATGGACCTCAATATGTTGCATGGAATTAACGTCACGTTAATCCCCTAGAAAAGTCACTTTATCTTTATCATTGTCTAAATGTGTTTTGAATGAACCAATCACGTGGAGGAATTTGAAGTTTGTACCATGGGTATTCTAGTTGCTCACAAATCGCAAGTGAAAATGTTGAAAGTACATAAGAGTTGAAGGTAATCCTCAATTAGCTAAATCAAGAATGGAAAAACGAGGATAAAAAGATGATCATTAATATATACATATTAGACAAATGTCTAAAAAAAAATTGAAGTCATTTTCCATCATGTCCGTCAATAATATAATCAACTAGCTAACGTTCTAACTACTTTATCTTCAATGTTCAAAGTAAGTCATGATGAAGAATAATCACTCACAAGAATGAAAGTCACGATTGTCCTGCTTATTATCAAATGTATAAGAAAATCTAATGGAAAGTTCTCGTACCAAATATTACCTCGTAACAAAGGAATATCCTCCCTGAGTATCAGACTAGAACGGGGGCACCCCTTTGTTCCTTATTGTATAGAATAAAGGCAGTGTGACCCACTAAAACAAAAATCCCCTTATCAAGAGTAATGATATGTTTTGACCGACTGAATTCAATTCAAGAAAAATGTTGGCTGCCTCATGTCAAGGACAATTATTTCAAAAGATCTTAAAAGAAGAACATATGAACTTCGGAGCTTCAAAAGAAAGAATTAGCGCTCAAGAAGATTTTACATATCTAAAAGTACTAGCATGACATGTGGACTCCCAACTATATGAGCCTCAATACCATAAAATAAAAATACATTCATGTGTGGCTCTGATCCACACCAATATGGATCGAGAAGACTTATCACTACTTGCACACATTGATGCTTCAAAAAGTATTACATCTAAATGAAGACCCGTTATGTTGAAAATCCAAAAGGACAACCTAGACAAAAATTAGGGTATAAAAAAGTAAAATAATAATAATAAATACCCGCTAGGTTAAAAACCTAAAAGGACAACCTAAGAAAAAATTATGGTACAAAAAATAATAATAAATACCCGCTAGGTTGAAAACCTGAAAGGGCAACCTAGGCAAAAATTAGGGTACAAAAATGAGTAAAGACACCCTAGATTGAAAATCCAAAAGGACAACCTAGAAAAAAGTTAGGATACAAAATCGAATAAAGACCTGATAGATCAAAAACTCGAATGGGGGACCTAGGCGAAAATGAATGAAGACCTGTTGGGTCAAAAACCTAGAAGGGCGACCTAGGCAAAAATTAGGGCCACAAAAAAAAAGTTCATTAGCTTGAGAATAAAAGAAAATGAGCATATGAGCATATAATATGGCTTACACAGATCAAAGTCAAAGCATAAGATATTCTGAAAAGTTGTGAAGAAAAATTAGGGTAAATCATATCCTCCAAAGTGGATTAAAAACGTGATTAAAATTATGGCACGAGTTATTAACACACTTCATTTATGAAATACTACTAACAAATCGAGTCATTTACCCATATGAGATCACCCTATCTTCTTTTTTTTTCTATGAATCCTTTTTTTGTACCATAGATTTTCTCACTAAATATCATATTCTAAACCTTGTCTCACTAATTTCTTATGTTATAAATCTTTTTGTCAAAATGCATTTTCTTATGATAATCATATGTTGGGGCAAAAAATATGTGAGTGTCAAGAGGCCAAAACTAGTATGATGTATTTACACATAATGCAGTGGCCACTTGAGATCAAGTTGAAGATGTAACAAAAATCTATTTAAATATCATAAGGACAATAACCACTATTTATTCAAAGTGGTGCACATATTTCATCCATGACTCCAAGGACCATGTTTGTAAGGAGGTGAAAGAAATAAAATAAATAAAAAATTGTAAAAACATTGATTGAAAAAAATTGAAAAAAAATATGAAAATGAAGAAAAATGTTCATTCATCAAGTGCATTCATGACATTTCATATTTTCAAAAGTGTATAAATTTAAAATCGGGACTACTAACCCATACCCTCTAATTTAAAAGAAGGGATGACTAACCCGTACACTCTAATTTAAAGTCAGGATGATTGACCCGCACCTTCTGATTTAAATGCCAAGATGATTTCCCGTTATCTCACACTGATATTCTTGTTGACAATACGACCGACCATTCGCTTTTCTCTTTTATGGATGGTTTCTCTGGTTATGATCAAATTAAGATGACAACCAAAGATATGGAAAGAATGACTTTCATTATTGGTCTGAAGAGTGTCGGGGGGACCTACCAAAGAGCTATAGTAACCTTGTTCCATGACATGATACATAAAGCGGTAGAAGTTTATGTAGATGACATGATTGCTAAGTCACAAATAGAAGAAAAACACGTTATTGATATAAAGAAACTCTTTGAAAGACTTAAGAAAGTTTAAGCTAAAACTTAATCCCTCCAAGTGCACTTTCGGCGTGAGGTCAGACAAATTATTGGGACTTGTAGTTAGTTAAAAAAGAATAGAGGTCGGCCTCGATAAGGTTCGGGCCATTTCAGAAGTTTGCGGTTTTCTTTGGAGACTAAATTATATTTCAAGATTTATAACACAACTAACCGCCACTTGTGAACTGATCTTTAAACTTTTACGGAAAAATCAAACAGTTGTGTAGAATGAAGATTGTCAAAACGCATTTGAGAAAATCCAACCGTATTTGCAGAAGCCTCCAATTCTAGTCCCTCAATTTCGGGCCGACCCTTGATCATGTATCTTCCAGTCCTCAACAGGTCCATGGGATGCGTGTTGGGGCAACACGATGAAACAAGAAAGAATGAGCATGTCATTCACTATTTGAGTAAAAAATTTACAGATATACAATGTTAGAACAAACTTGTTGTGCCTTAGCCTGGGCGGCCCATCGCTTGAGGCAATACATGCTTTGCCATACGACTTGCTTGATATCCAAGATGGACTCGATCAACTACATTTTTGAAAAAATCTGCTCTCACAGGGCGAATTGCCAGCTGGCAAGTGATGTTATCAAAATATGATAATACTTATGTCACTAAGAAAGACATCAAAGGGTGGATGATTATCAATCAAGGCAATGTGAATTCCCGGATGAAAGCATCATGGTTTTGTCTGAAGAAGTCGATAACGGAATATGGACCATATTGTTTGATGGGGCCTCAAATGTAATGGGACATGGGATTGAGGTTGCCTTAATATCTCCCAAAAAAACCAGTTCATACCTATCACAACGCGCCAATGTTTTGATTGTACCAATAACATGACAGAATATAAAGCTTGTGCCTTGAGAATTTTGGCTGCTTTGGAATCAAAAGCAAACGTACTAGAATATGGAGATTCAACCTTAGTTATTAATCAACTGAACCAAGAATCGGAAACCCAATATAAGAAGTTAACACCTTATTTTACCTACATATTTTCTTCACAATTTGACAAAATCACCTTTCATCGTGTCCCTCGAGAAAATAATCAATTGGTTGATGCTTTGGCTACTTTATCCTCGATGTTTCAAATAAGTTGAAACGATGAAATCCCATCCATTAAAATAGAGAGTCGGGATCATTCTGTATACTGTTACATAATGGCAGAAGAAACCAAAGGGAAACCTTGGTATCATGACATCAAAAAATATTTTATAAATAAAAAGTATCCTCCTGAAATATCAGAGAATGAGAAAAGGACTCTGAGACGGTTAGCCACGAGTTTTTCTTGAACAAAAACATTTTGCGTAAAAGGAATCATGATATGGTACTCCCAAATGCGTTGATTTTAATGAGGAAAAATAAAATCTCACCACGGAAAAAATTTGCTTTGATTATGTAAATAAATGCCATAAGTGTCAAATATATGCTGACAATATCCACGCCCCACCAATGCCCCTGATCACCCTTACAGCGCCCTAGCCATTCTTAATGTGGGGCATAGATGTCATCGGAATGATCGAACCGAAAGCATCAAATGGACATCGCTTCATCTTGGTGGCAATCGATTACTTTACCAAATGGGTAGAGGTCACTTCATACGCCGACATAACCAAATATGTGGTGGTCAAATTCATAAAAAGAGAGTTAATATGTTGTCACTGCCTACTAAGCAAGATCATTATTGACAATGCCACAAATCTGAATAACAAAATGATTGATGAATTGTGTTCCACCTTTAAAATTCAACACCACAACTCATCTCCGTACAGACCAAAAATGAATGGCGTAGTTGAAGCAGCAAATAAAAACATAAAAAAAAATTATTCATAAAATGGTTGTAACATACAAAGATTTGCATGAGATTTGCCGTTTGCACTACAAGGGTATCGTACTTCAATACGCATTTCAACTGGGGCAACCCCTTTTTCCCTAGTATATGGAATGGAGGTTGTGCTACCCATTGAAGTAGAAATCCCTTCGCTAAGAGTATTAATGGAAGCCAAACTTGAGGAGTCGGAATGGGTGCAAACCTGTTTTGATCAATTGAATTTAATTGAAGAAAAAAGGTTGGCAGCCTTATGCCATGGACAATTATACCAGAAAAGACTGAAGAGAGCGTACGAAAAAAAAGTGCATCCTCGAGAATACCGGGAAGGAGACTTGGTGCTAAAAAAGATCTTACCCATCCAACAATATTCAAACTTCCAAATCAGGTAGAAAGATGTTCATAAAAAATCTTTATCCCTCCAACTCATTAACATCTATCTGCGCCTAACTAATAGCAACACCTTTTGCCAATTAAATAAATTTACATCAGACCATTTTATAGTCAATTACAGCAATAAATTACATGTTGAGAAAAAATAGCATTTTATTTTACATATATGTTTCTCCTCTCCTTATTTTTTACAAAACCATAATACAACAGTACCTGGTAGGTTTAACCTGCACACCAGCATTTACATTACATCTATATATAATTTTACAAAAATGTAGTAAAAGGGGCAAAAATGAAAAACTTATCTATAAATATGCTATCATTCTTCCTCTCTCTATACAAGGACCGTGGCAGATAGATAACATATCTGCTTTCTCTCTCAAAGAAAGCATAGTGCCAAAGAGAAGGTTGCGACGGGAACGAAGGTGTATAAGCTAATGTTGCCACCATCCTCTTCAACAATCTCAAACTTGTCTACTAATATAAAAAAGAAGAAGTTGATAATCTTACATAACAGGTATTGGGAAACTTTCATTGTTGACGTGATGATGCATTTGCTTTTGTACAGCTTTGACAGCAGCTACTCTAGCTGCATTGGCTGCTCTATTAGCAGCTGCTACTGCTCTGTTTACCCTTTCATCTACCTTAGACAAATCATAGGCTTTCTCTCCAGCTCGTCTTGCTTCCTATTTGTTTCACAAATAAATATGATTATTAATGAAAAATGAAATGGAGTAATAAGTTGACTTGGTGGTTAGGGTGGCAGAGTTAAGAAGTTGAGTAATAAAGAATGAGAAAGTTCAATCTCCATCCCCAACAAAATATTATTACGAACTATACTAACATTTATCTTTTAAAACTATAATAACGAAAAAATGAAAATCACAATGCAGTAAATTATTTAAGTTTGGTTTCACAATAGGGAGAAGTGATTCCAGACAAATAAAATTGATTTTGACGTGTTTGGGGGATGTTGATTGGAATTGATTTTGCCGCTAAATTTGATTCTAATTTAACACTAGGATTTGAAGCTTTTGACTCAAACGCGAATTTTAGACTCAAATTAATTGTGCAACTCACTTTTACGTGAATGAATTCAAATATAAACCACTTTACATTCAACTCACTTTTAACTAAAATCAATTTTACAAAATCAATTTTTTCCACCAGAGAATCAAACACATACTAACTGTGCAGTTTGTTTGGTTTCTATCCTCTAACAAGATTGCTAATGTTTATGCATACATGACAACATGTCAAAAATTCTGCCTGTACTCTCAGCTTTGATATAATCCTGTTTTCTTCAAGTAATTTGTAAGTTTAAGACTCAAATTACAAAAAATATTCTGCTATAAATATGATTATTAATGAAAAATGAAAGGGAGTTATAAGGTTGATTTGATGGTTGAGGCAAGAGAGCTAAGGAATGGAAGAGTTTCATCCCCACCCCTAACAAAATACTAATATCTGTCATTTCAAAAGATATTAATAATGAAAAATGAAAGATCATAATGCAATAAATTACTTCTGTTCCAATGAGTGACACATTTGTAAAAAATGGTTCCAAAATAATTATCATTTTCAATTTTCAATGTAAAATTAATTGTCATTTTCCAATTGTATCCCTAATAAAATACTTCAAAAATTCTGATGTTTATGTGCATCATTTTTTGAAAAAAATAATAAAGTTATGAGTTGTTAGTATCAACGTGAACTTTACAATATACATAATAGTCTTTCTTCTTTGGTAAATATATTTAGGAAATTGATTATTGCAGCTGTTCATTTATCTGTGTGATGCTTTTAATTAACAAGTGCTTCTGGTGGAACGAGAAGAACAATCAAAACTTACTCAAAAAGTAAATTTGTATGATGAAAAAGAAAACATAAATAATAAGGGTAATTTGGTAAAATTACTATTCTCTTTCTTTCATTTATTTATAAGGCTAAATAGCACCCGAGATCCCTTAACTTAATTTCAATTAACGTTTTAATCCTTTATCTTTTTTTTTTTCCGATTTAGTCCTTTATTTTAATTTTAAGTGACAATTTGATCTTTTATGTTTTAAAATGTCAACAATATTATCCTTTTTTTTTACAAAAATTCAAACAACTCATCAAAATTTTCAACCAAAACCCATAAAATTAATTATATTCTTTAATATAATACAAATTTCATCAAATTCGTAACTCAAATCTTCAAATAAATTCATACAAAAATTTCATCAAATTTCATTCTTTATTTGATATTGTTAAAAATGAAAATATGAATTTATTTGAAGATTTGAGTTTCGAATTTGATGAAATTTGTATTATATTGAATAATATAAATAATTTTATGGATTTTGGTTGAAAATTTTAATGAATTTTTGTAAAAAAAAATGGATAACATTGTTGACATTTTAAAACATAAAAGATCAAATTGTCACTTAAAATTAAAATAAAGGACCAAATCGGGAAAAAAAAAAGATAAAAGACTAAAACGTTAACTGAAATTAAGTTAAGGGACTACGGGTGCTATTTAGCCTATTTATAATTATAATCTTACTTTAATTTGTGTGAAATAAGCAAGTGTGACACTCATAGTAAGACAGATGAAGTATCAACTGGCTGCAGTTTGATTGGTTTCTCTCCTCCTCTTATAAGACTGATAATATTTATTCATACAAGACAAGATGTCCAAAATTTTGCCTGTACCCTCATCTTTGATATAATCCTGTTTTCTTCCAGTTACTTGAAAGCGTAAGACTCAAATAACAACAACAAAAACATAAGCTAATGACAACAAAATACTTAACTAAACTCAACCATCATCAATTCCTCCCTCCTCAAACTTAAATAAAATGGCTACCTATAACAGAGAAGTAGTTTTACTAATAAAAAAAAAATAAAACAAACAAGAAATAGCCAAAATCTGAATTTCCAATAACTTAAACTGTCAAAGCACATAAATGGCATGAGTCATAAAATAATTAAGAATACCACCTAAAGATAGAGAAAAAATTGGTATAACATTCATCAGCAATGACAGATTCAGAGTCCACATTGGTATATCGAGGACACTTTAGGCTAGGAGGAGAAAATATTCAAACATTATGCATAAAACACAGAATGTACCTGCACTGCATTGAGTACTTTGGAATGATTGACCCCAACAGGAGAAACTGGGTAAGTGGTGTTCTGCGTGCTTGGAATGTCAAGGACTCCATTTTGCCAATGACCGGATTGGGTTTCGCCATTTCTAAATGTATACATTCCAAGTCCTTGCCTTCTTCCCTCATGCCAGGCTCCTTCGTATCGATGGCCATTTGCAAAACGATATACTCCAAATCCATGCATCTTATCCGCAAAGTACTCCCCCGAGTATGTGTCTCCGTTTCTAATTAAGCAGAAGATGAGCAAAGAGAAAGATGGCAAGGTGAAAGTTGTGTTTTATGACACAAATTTTTCAACAAAATTCAACAACTTAGATGGTTGACACAATTCAAATATGTGATTAATTACGTTCTATAGATGGTTAATGAATATAACAAGATGTCGCAACTCATTAATCACCACGAAACACGATTAACCGTGATTTTAAACATCATTAACCATGATTTTGGAAGGATTTCAACAGAACCTAGAAGCTAATCCAGACCAGCCTAAATATACTAAAAAGGATTTTAACAGACAAATAAAAGTAGACAACATCACAATCATTCCAAAAGAGATAGCAGGTCATCAATGCTTTTATACAACATAGTCACTAAACAATCCAAGATGGACTGGGATAAGTATTCATCAAGATTCGTGACAACAACTAAAAGCAAAACAAATACCGTCCTTCAAATTGTTTGACTTGTGCCTAGTGGTATAAAACAGCTGTCAAGTTTGAACCAAAGCAATTGCTTGACATCAAATACTATCTTTTCACTTGAAGAAGTAATGAAAATGAGAATAAATCCTTAAGATCGTATACATACTAGACTACACTTTTTATTCAAAAAAAATTTGGTACATCATTTTCTCCATTTCCCTAGTTATATTCCTCTCTTCATACTCTTAACCCTTAATAAGCACATCCCACCATAATTACTACAAACTATGCAAAAATCTACCATGATGGAATGGGTAGTAACAATCACGAAAAATAGTGGTTTGTTCTAATTCTTCTATCTTGTAGTGTTATAGTACCACTATAGTCACTATTTAAGAACACTTTGTAGTAAATTGCATCTTGTAATAGCAATTTGCTCAAATACCACTACTGTAGCGTCAGCGCTGCAATAGCCACTATTTGACAACACTGGAATAAATCCCATTTGTCTAAAGCCTACAAATGTACACTAGAATCCAATATTGTCCTACAGATGGTGTGACATGTGCTTGACACCAAGTACCATTTTTTGCATGAAGAATAAGTATCGAAAACAACAATAAATCCTTAAGATCATAATAATCATCATATACATACAACCCTACACTTTATATTGAAAATTTCCCTACATCATTTCCTCCATTTCAGTGGTTACATTCCTTTCAGAGTTTACTCTCAATCCTTAATAAATAGATCCTGCTTTACCTACAAACTATGCAAAAACCTACCAAGTAGGAATTGATAAAAATCCAATTCCTCTAAAGCCTATAAATGTGCTAAAAAATGAACATCCTCAAAACAACATTATCTATCACAAATTCACAACATATTAAGCTCAACACAAGTACATAACATTTGTCAGCAATTGGAAAACATTAAACAACCAACAGCAAAAACAAACCTTAAAAAATAGTAGTTTGTTCAAAATCCGCTAAACCACTATAACAGCTATTTGACAAATTCTAGATAGTGTATCTCGAAACTACTTGTTCAAATTCCACTACACTATAGCAGTATAGCCCCACTATTTGACGAAACTCCGTTCAAATTTCACTACACTCTAGCATCATATCCACAATTTAACAACACTCAGAATAAATCCAATTTGTCTAAAGCCTAAAAATGTACACTCATATTGAACATCCTTAAAAAAACAACAATACAAGACACAAGGAAAACAAGCACAAAAACAAACCTGAAATGGTAGTGACCAAGACCATGTTTAACACCCCATTTAAATTCCCCAACATATCTACTCCCATCTTCACAAGTATGAACACCACATCCATGACTCTGTCCATTAGACCATTCACCACCATAAACATCCCCAGTATAAAACCTATAAACACCAAATCCATGTCTCAATCCTTGACGATATTGCCCTCGATAACGGCTTCCACGCGCCCATGTTTCAACACCATACCCATCATATCTTCCATCAATCCAATCCCCTTCATATCTCCCACTCATACTATAATAATAAACACCGCTCCCTGAACACTTTCCTCTATGAAACTCCCCTTCGTAAACGTCACCGTTTCCGAAAACCTGGACCCAACAACCCGAGCCCAATCGCTTCTCCGATTTGGGCCGGGATCCAATGGTCCAGAAAACGGGAAGAGGGGGAGGGGAACGCGAAGAAGAGGAGGAATTTGAATGGAGTTTATGGAGGTTAAGATTAAGAGGAAAAGAGCGTAACGAAGGAAGAGCGATGTTCAGGGAGAACAGTAACGCGGTTGAGAAAGCTAAGGCGGTGAGAAAATCGATGAAAAAAGAGCGGGAAGCGTGGAAGTAAAGGTAGAGGAGAGGGAGGGAGAGGAAGAACAGGGAGCGGCGTTTTTGGAGGCGGCGGAGGAGATGAAAAGCGGCGGAGGAGAGGGCAAGGGAGAGAGAGAAGAAGGGAGGATTTTGTGGCTTGAAAGGTGGATGATGTTTGTTACGGGTTTGTTGTTGTTGTTGTGGTGGTTGTGGAAGTGGTATGTCGATGGAGTGATGACGTGGACAGAGGTGTTGACGTTGGATTGAATTTGTTGGGTGTTGGATTGGTGGTGTTGGGTTGAAATCGGAAGAGACGCCAACGCTTTCTTTTCCGATTTGGACCTCTGATTTCTTTTGATGCATTACATATCATAAACAAACTCTTTCCAATTTCTTTTTTCTTCTCTCTATTATTGATTGTTCTTGTGTTAATTTGTTTGAGTTTCTGTGCAAGAGTCTCTTCTATTTGTTTGGGTTGGGTTTGTTTTTTGTCGAAGTTGTGTTGTGTGGGATGATAGGAAATTGGAATGAGAAATGGATAATGGGTTTAGCGAATCTCGCTCTTTTTATTGGGTTATCTATGAAATGGATGCTTTGTGTTGTGTGTTTGAGAAAGAATCGGGGGGTGGGAGGAGTTTACGGTAAAGATGATTGGAGAATACACACACATACATAAAAACAAAAATGGAAAATATATGGGAAATAGTGATAATGATCATTTATTTAAAAACAGAGCAGGTGTGAGTTTGTGTACTTTCTAATTGACTAATTGTATTCATTTTTTAATTAAATATGTTTTTTTTGTCTTAAAAGACTTTTTTTAAATTGAAACTAAAGGTGAAAAAAAAAATAAAGATTAAAAGTATAGAAGAATAAAAAGAAAATAATAAAAGTATGGAGGACATATATCCTGTTAGGGGAGCAGTTACTGATGCAGTAACTGCTACTGTTAGTAAGCCACATGTGTGAGAAGTGTATAAAAGAAAATTTAATGGATAGTTATTTGGCAGTTACCTAACTCCCTAGTAGGTTTGTGGATAATTATTTGGCAGTTACATAACTATCTAGTAGCGAATAATTATATAATGTAATGTGTGTGTAAAATTAGGGAGAAGATGAATATAATTTGTATGTTGTAGGCAGAGAGCATTTGGCACTCTGAAGGAGCATTGTGCTCTGTGTTAAGGGATTACTTTACCGTGTAATTCTGTTTTCTTATTCAATAAAGTCATACATTCCCTCTCTTCACTTCAACACTTCCTATTTTCAATTCTAATTATCTATTAATTGGTCCGACATGCCGGATCGTTTAATTAGAGAGAGAGAGAGAGAGAAACCAAATACCAGCGAATTGAATTGAACTAATGCCACCAAAGAAGATGGAAACAAAGGTGAATGAGTTGGAGACAGAAGTTGCATCACTCAAACAAACTTTGGTAGAGATGCGATTTCAAGCCGCTCAGGATCAGGAAAAACTTGTGTCGCTCATATCCCAAAGTCTTGCGGAGAAGAGTGGATATTCAGAAATTTTGAAGAGGAACGACCAACAAATGCAGAGTGAAACCCATGATGAATTTCGTCAATCTGTGAAGAAGGTGGAACTCCCCTCTTTTGATGGTGAAGATCCTGCAGGGTGGATAGCGCGTGCAGAGATTTACTTCAGGGTTCTTAATACAAGCCCAGAATTGAAGGTGAGTCTGGCCCAATTATGCATGGAGGGGTCAATGATTCATTTTTTCAAAGCGTTAACGGAGGAAGAAGCGGATCTGACTTGGGAGAAGTTTAAGAATGCTTTACTTGAACATTATGGAGGGATTGGAGAAGGAAATTTGTTTGAACAACTCTCTTCGATTCAGCAAGAGGGAAGTGTAGAAGAATACATCTAAGATTTTGAGAGGCTAGTGGCGCAAGTGGACCGAAAACCCGATTCACAATATTTGGGTTACTTCTTACATGGTCTTCGAGAAGGAATAAGGGGGCGATTGAGGAGTATGATAGCGATGGGGCCAGTCTTGCGCTCAAGATTGATGAACATGGCACGGGCTGTTGAGATGGAATTTTCGGAGAAGAAACCAAATTGGGTCGGGTTGCATAGTGCCAACCAAAGGAGTGGATCGAGAGGAGTTTTCAACCGGGTGAACCCACAGGATGTTAGTGGGCCTCGTTTAGAGTGGGGTTATGGGAAGTCTAACAAGGAAAATGGAAATGGGACTAGACCAAAAAATGATAACAAGGGTGATTCCAGGCGTGATATGCCTCGGGACAAAGGGGTTAGGCACCTGTCGTATCATGAGTTGATGGAAAGAAGGAGGAAAGGGTTGTGCTACAAGTGCGGGGGAAATTATCACCCCCAACATCAATGCCCTGACAGTCATTTTAAAGTAATGGTGATAGATGAACCTACTGAAGGAGATTGTGAGGCCAAAGTCATGGAGGATGAGAAGGAAGAAGATGAAGTCGAAAATGAAGAGGAGTACAGCAGCATGTCTTTGAGCAATATGACTGAGGTTGAAAAAAAGAGACCAAGGACCATAAAATTAAAGGCTAAAATCAACGGAGTGCCCATTTTACTCTTGGTTGATAATGGTGCTACTCACAATTTCATTGCTGGGAAATTGGTAAAAGCACTTGGTTGGCCCATCAAGCAAACTGAAACAATGAGTATCAAACTAGGTGATGGATTTCAAACTACCACACAAGGAAAATGTCTTGATATTGAAGTTGAGGTTGGGACTACTAAATTCACCATTGAAGCTGTTATGTTTCATTTAGAAGGGGTGGACTTAGTGTTGGGGATGGATTGGTTGGAAACAATAGGGAGAATGTGGGTGGATTGGAAGGAGAAAGTGATGGAATTTGAATTGAAGGGACAATGGGTCCAATTCGGAGAAGGAAAAGGTGTTGCCGAGCAACCCATGGCCTTGCAAAGTTTGTTGGGGAAGTGTAAACAATTAGTGGATGGGTTACTATTATCCAAAGAGATACTTTTGTTGGCTGATGATAAGAACACCGAGTTAGGACATCAACTAAACGATGAATTGAGTAGGGAATTGCAAGGGCTTTTGGAATGCTATGTTGCAGTTTTCAGTGAACCCAAGGGGCTACCTCCTATAAGGGGAAAAGATCATGCTATTTGTATAGAGGAAGGAAAAGGACCTGTGAATGTAAGGCCTTACCGATACCCACATCATCACAAAGATGAGATCAAGAAGCAAGTGCAAGGGTTATTGGAGTCCGGTGTAATCAGACCTAGTCAGAGCGCATATTCTAGCCCGATAATTTTGGTGAAGAAGAAAGACAACACATGGAGGATGTGCATTGACTATAGAGCTTTGAACAAGGTCACTATCCCTGATAAATTCCCTATTCTAGTTATTGAGGAACTCTTGGATGAACTACACGGTGCCAAATACTTCACCAAGCTCGACCTTAAATCTGGATATCATCAAGTACGAATGAAGGAGGAAGACATCCACAAGACTGCATTCAGAACTTATGAGGGCCACTACGAATTCATGGTAATGCCTTTTGGTTTGATGAATGCACCCTCCACATTTCAAACCAATGATATTTTCAAACCAATGATGAGAAGATTTGTGTTAGTGTTCTTTGATGACATTTTGATCTATAGTTCAAATTGGGAGTCCCATATAAAGCATTTGAGAGAGGTTTTGAAGGTGCTGCAGCAACATAAATTAGTGGCTAACCGTAAAAAATGTTCATTTGCTCAAGCCAAAATTGATTACCTAGGCCACATAATTTCTAAGGAGGGTGTGGCTGTGGATCTCAATAAAGTTCAATGTGTGCAAGTGTGGCCAGTTCCAAAGAATGTTAAGGGGGTGAAGGGATTTCTTGGTCTCACGGGTTACTATAGGAAGTTCATAAGAGACTATGGCAAGATTGCAAAACCTCTTACTGAATTGACAAAAAAAGAGGGGTTCAATTGGGGCAATGAGGCACACAAGGCTTTTGAGGAGCTCAAAGTTCAACTCACTACTGCACCAGTTTTGGCACTCCCTAATTTCTCTCAAGAGTTTTTCATAGAGTGATGCATCAGGTATGGAGATCGGAGCCATTTTGATTCAACAGGGCAAACCTATAGCATTCTTCAGTAAAGCTTTGGGAGAGATGAGCCTTGCCAAATCCACCTATGAGAAAGAGTTGATGGCAATAGCGCTTGCTATCCAACATTGGTGACCGTACCTCTTAGGGAGGAAGTTTACAGTGTGCACCGACCACAAGAGTCTTAGATAGTTGCTTCTAACAGCGAATAACCACTCCTGACCAACAAAATTGGGTAGCCAAGTTATTGGGGTATCAGTTTGACATCATCTATAAGTCGGGGCTAGAAAACAAGGGTGTTGATGCTCTCTCTCGCGTTCATGAAGGACTAGAATTGATCACTATGATTCATCAACCGAGTTGGTTAGGAAGTAAGCAATTGGTAGAGGAGGTACATAAAGATTCCAAGCTGTCCAAAATCATAACAGCTTTGATATCGGGTCAGGAGGTAAAGAAGAGGTTCTCTTATATAAAAGGGGTATTGTTTTATAAGGGCAGGTTGGTAATGTTGGAGAAATCCGAGAGCATTCTTAAAATGTTACAAGAATTTCATGAAACTCCTCAAGGGGGGCATTCTGGTGTGTACAGAACTTATAGAAGATTGGTTGCCAATTTGTTTTGGTTTGGTATGATCAAAACTGTGCAGGAGTATGTCAGAGCTTGTGATGTTTGCCAATGCCAAAAATACTTGGCTGCTGCTCCGGGAGGATTGCTGCAACCTCTTAACATCCCGAATCAGATTTGGGAGGAGATATCAATGGATTTTATCACTGGACTCCCTAAGTCTAAGGGTTATGAAGCCATCCTAGTTGTTGTGGATAGACTTTCAAAATACAGCCACTTCATCCCCCTCAAGCATTCATATACAGCAAGGTTGTTAGCTGAGATTTTCACAAGAGAGGTGGTACGTTTGCATGGCCTTCTAGCTTCCATTCTCAGTGACCGCGACCCAATTTTTGTGAGTTCATTTTGGAAGGAATTGTTCAAACTGCAAGGTACTCAGCTACGAATGAGCACTGCATACCATCCTCAAACTGATGGTCAAACGGAGGTGATTAACCGATGTTTGGAAACATTTCTACGGTGTTTTACAGCAAATCAGCCTAAGCAATGGATGCGGTGGTTTCCTTGGGCTGAATATTGGTATAATACCAATTTCCATGTGTCTACTGGTACCACACCATTTGAGTGTGTTTACGGACGACCTCCGCCTGTTTTGAATCGGTTCTTGCCTGGAGAAATGAAGGTGGAAGCAGTGCAAAGAGAATTGCAGGATAGGGATGAAGCCATCAAATAACTAAAGTATCAATTGCAGAGGGCACAAAACCAAATGCAAACTCATGCAAATAAGAAGAGGGTGGATACAGAGTTTTCCATTAGTGACTGGGTATTTCTGAAATTGCGACCTCATGGTCAAGTTACCTTAGGTGCTCGCATCTGTCCAAAATTATCTCCACGTTACTACAGACCATTTTAGATTTTGGAGAAAGTTGGAGCAGTGGCTTATAAGCTTAAGTTGCCTGATTCATCTCGTATTCATCCGGTGTTTCATGTGTTATTATTGAAGAAAGCAGTCGGAAATTATAATGTGCAGGTCAGTTTACCTCAAGAATTGGCAAGTGACAATGCCAATAACGTAGAACCCAAATAAGTTTTGGCCAGTCGAATTGTTGCTAAGGACGGAAATACTATCCAACAAGTGCTTATCCAATGGAAGGGCCAACGAGCCGACGACGCAACATGGGAAGATGAGTTAAACATCAGAAGTCAATTTCCTACACTACGACTTAAGGACAAGTCTCCTCTTGTAGGAGGGGATATTGTTAGGGGAGCAGTTACTGATGCAGTAACTGCTACATGGGCTGTTAGTAAGCCACATGTGTGGGAAGTGTATAAGAGAAGATTTAATGGATAGTTATTTGGCAGTTACCTAACTGCCTAAGTAGGTTTGTGGAGAATTATTTGGCAGTTACATAACTACCTAGTAGGGAATAATTATATAATGTAATGTGTGTGTAAAAGCAGGGAGAGGATGAATATAATTTGTATGTTGTAGGCAGAGAGCATTTGGCACTCTGAAGGAGCATTGTGCTCTGTGTTAAGGGATTACTTTACCGTGTAATTCTGTTTTCTTATTCAATAAAGTCATACATTCCCTCTCTTCACTTCAACACTTCCTATTTTCAATTCTAATTATCTATTATATCCCATCGAGAAAAACGAAAGAAAAAAAGAAAGAAAGAAAGATATGGTAAAAGCATATGAAAAATTACATTAAATAATACTTTGAACACTAATTTTAGTACGAGTATTATAAATATTTGGATTTTTTTATTTATGAGACAATTTTAGTAAAATTTTGATTAAAACAAAGATCTTTAATCATTAATTGTATTAGAAAATGTTGATGCTACTTATTATGTAGAATTCATGTAATCATATGGTTTAAATAAAAATGATGTTCCTTTGTTGTAATGTACTTATTCTAAGTCATAACTAACTCTAGTATTAGTAAGTATAACTAAATCTAGTATTAGTAAACAATACACAAATTAATGACAATCAAGTTGTCACCTAAATGAGAAACTTTTAGTGCCAAAATTCTGATTTCAAACACCATGCAAGATTGATTAAAATAACAAATTTTAACACTACTCAATAACATACAATACACAATCATGCATAAATGAAAGACAGTTAAGAGAAGTTAAAGGAGAGTTAAGAGAAGGACACCATAATTTACGTTAGTTCCACTACTTCATCTTTGCTTTTAGTGTACAAATAGTCTTCATATAATTTGTACGAGAGTTTATTTCTTTATGGATTGGTAAAATAATTATAAGATCTTTGAGAATATATTTACAACCAGAAACACCACTCCTTCCTCTCAAATAACTCAATCAAAAAATTGAAGAACAAACTATTGTTTTTTGAGTTTCGAAAAACTATTTCAAAATAAATTTATGTCACCGAATATATTACTGGGTTGAGTCGCGAATTAGGTCGCGAATTAGGTCGCTCTCTTTGAGATGTTTCGCGGCACTGCCCAAACTGTGCAAAGCAGACTATCATTCACGAAGTCCCAAAATAAAACAGCTCAGACAAACTGTATCGAAGTTCTATTGCACCGTAGAAAAACATTCTAGGATTAGACCTTCAATATGGCGGTGAAAGCCACTCGCAATATGGTAATATGACCACTCATAAATCAAAAGAACTACAGCACAAAAAACCGCTCAAAAAGGATAATGGTATTATGATCACTCAAAATCGAATAGAACACGACATAAAAACCATTCTAAAAGGGCAGTGGTATTATGACCACTGGAGATATGACCACTCAAAATCGAAGAGACCGTGACATAAAAACCACTCTAAAATGGCAGTAGTATTATGAACACTGGAGAAGTGGCTCAGAAATTTATCGAGTAGAAAAGAGAAAGTTGGGAAATGCATTCAACTTTGTTGTGTTTTTCACAAAATTTTGACACTTTTTTATATTGTGATGGAAGCAAACCCAAATATGTTTTCTATCCAATGTAGGATTTTAATATTTATAGAATTGAAAACTACTGAACATATGAGAGTTTTCCAATGCAGGACTTCAACAATTTTTAAATTCGCACACTAACAAACCTTATGTTCCAACAAAAATTCTTTAATTCTTGAACCACACACAACCTTCAATTGTAGAACACCTTCTCCAACTTGAAGTCACTCATCAACACCTAAAGATACATCACATTAGGTTAGAAAAGAATCAATCTTTTTCCTTACTTGATATTGAATCTTAATTCTCACAAATCCTCACACCATTAACACTCAATAGAAAAAACACCACACTTTTTCTTTCTCAATTTTTCACTCACTAGAAAATTGAATCAGAAAACTTTAGTAATCTAGATAATGAGACTTGAAAGTGAAAGAGATGAAAATATGAATGATATCTAAATAGTTCTAAGATAAATGATATATATAAAAAATGTATCATTAAAAATCGCGTGAATTAATGCATTAAAAAATATAATTTTTATAAATGTTTTTAATTACTATATAGGTCCATTTTAGAATATTTAGGACAATGAGTTAATTAATGTATAGGTCAACTTTAGAATTTTCAAATATGTTGTTGAAATAAAAAAGTTTATAACTGAAACTTTAAATTTGTTGGTAATTTTGTTAATTACATCGCTTTTTTTTATATTACATTCAAATAGAATAGATTACGTAATCTCAAATCACTAAACTCGATTCACCTGTATCAATTAAATTAAATTTTAAATATAAGAAAGAGCAGGCTGATTATTCTATTTATCTTTTCTAGTTCTATTTAACCAACTAAAGAAAGAGAGAGAAAAACACATCTTTTCCTAATTTTCCATTCATTCATCACCACCTCACTTTTGCTCCTATTTCTCATTTTCTTCTCTCTTCGCACTTTCTACTTTCTGCCAAACAGTGTAATAATAATAACGTAACGTATACAAAATCAAATCAAATATAAACCCTAATTCCCACTGAGCAGACAAAGATCAACAAATTTAACCCTAATTCACAGCAATGGCTGCTCAAATTTGTGCAACCATCACAACATACAAATCGTCATTCACCAACAAACTCACCCAATTCATCAACAACAACCAACATTTTCCTCAAAAGCTTCACTTTCCCAATTCATTGGTGCCGCCATGCGCATCCCTAAAAGTAGATGTAGGAGCACCCAACACAAATGCAAAGGAAAGTGTGGCGAAGAAGAAAGCGAAAGAGGTGATTGAGGAAGAAGGGAAGTACATAGTGGGTACTTATGCAAGGACACCGATTGTGCTTGAGAGAGGGAAAGGATGTAAAGTGTATGATGTTGAAGGGAGTGAGTATTTGGATTTGAGTGGTGGGATTGCTGTTAATTCACTTGGTCATGGTGATGAGGATTGGTTGAAAGCTGTTGTGGAACAAGCTGCTGTGCTCACTCATGTTAGCAATATTTATCACTCTATTCCTCAGGTATATTAGTAACAATGCACCATCATGCCATTACACTTTTTTTGTTGTGTTTTTCTAGGGTCTCATTAGTGTTAGATTTTTTATTTTATGGTTTTTTGTGTAAGGTTTTGATACTAGAAATAATGCCTGTGAAGCACTGACATTGACACTTGTAATAATTTGGGAAAATGAAGGTCATTTAGGGTCCGATTGTTACATATTATATAAAAACAATGACTTTGTTACTAAATAATAGATTATTTTTTAGAGATTTTTAAGAAAAACAAAAGTTGTTAATGAAAATTACATTTTCTTAAAAAAAAAAAATCAGTAATGAAGAATGTTTTTTTTTTTTTTTGGAAGCTATTAAAAACAACTTTTCATTTAAAGTAGTTTTTAGATTTTTTCAGATTATCATTTTTTCAAAAAGCTGTGACATACAGGTGAAGAGTGAAGACTTTCAAAAGTAATTATTTTTTTTAGAAATAAGTTGTAACAACGGGCTCTGGTGTAACTACTTGTGCCAGTGTTGTACACTCACACGTGTCAGCCACTAGATATATCTTTAATTTGAATTGCCGGTGCCCCATAGAGCATAGCAAACAGGAAAATAGACAATGTGAAGTTGATTGAATGGAATTGATTGAATGTAACCATATGCATTGGTGTCGTGTGTCAGTGTCTGGCGTGTCACACACTAATCACTTCTTTCATTTAAAGTTTTGGTGCTACATAGAGCAAATCAAATAGGAAAATAGAAAGTGTGATTGTAAGTTATAATTTGTGTTGTGGTGTTTGGGTATCATAGAAGGTTTTTGAGTATTATTCTGTTGTGTTTGTGATGAGTTGTTTGAACTAAGGTAATGGCTCTTTTTAGAAACACTTTTTATTGTTGGCTTTTTTAATTTTTTTAATAGTTGTAGGTTAAGGGAGAGTTATTTTGTGCTTATTTTTTGTTTAGAATTTTTATGTAGACGTTGTTTTAATTATGACAGTATAACACTTCAGATTTTGTATCCCTACATCACTTTGTATTTCCGTTTATCAGAAGGAAAACTAGAATGGGAAAAAGGCCTATTAAGAATCTCTATGTAGTTCTATGCAGATTTCATTTGAATATTATTTATGGCTGTTGCATTAATCTCTATATGAGTTTATATCTTGAATCTATGTTATGTGTATTCACATTGTTGCATTACACCTTTTATCTGTACCGTAATTTGTTTAGAATTGATGCAGGTAGAACTTGCAAAGAGTTTAGTAGCTTCTTCTTTTGCTGATCGTGTATTTTTTGCAAATTCCGGAACTGAAGCAAATGAAGCAGCTATTAAATTTTCAAGAAAATATCAGCAACACATAAGTACTGAAGGAAAAGAGCCATCTACTGAGTTCATAGCTTTTAGCAATTGTTTCCATGGGAGAACCCTGGGTGCACTTGCTTTGACAAGTAAAGTGCAGTACAGAGCACCTTTTGAACCTGTTATGCCTGGAGTGACCTTTTTAGAGTATGGAAATGCACTGGCCGCTGTGGAGTTAATTCAACAAGGCAAGATTGCTGCAGTTTTTGTGGAACCGATCCAAGGGGAAGGGGGAGTATACAGTGCTACAAAAGAATTTCTACAGTCTCTGCGAAATGCTTGTGATGAAGCCGGAACACTTCTTGTGTTTGATGAGGTATGCATTATCTAATCTTGGCACTGGTTGTACTTATATGGCAGTCAGTGTTTTTAGAACCGGACCAGCCAGTTGAACCGGGAACCAGCCAATCTGCTGGTTGGTTCAACCGTCGGTTTTCAGTCTATATCAAAAACGGGTTGAACTGCAGTTCAACTGGCTCGTTTTTGTGTGATACTTATATCTTTATTAGTCATTAGGTTCAACCAATTGAACCATGATGCAGAGATCTCAATGGTTCGATCTCCAGTCCGGTTTTAAAAGATTGATAGTAGTAAATGAGTGCATCATCTCTTGTTTGTAGAAAACTAAAACTTGCATATGTAACCAAAACAGACATACAACATTGGGTTTTTCTTTTATTTATTTATTTTTGAATTGAATGGCTTTTGCTTTGTAATTTTTTTTTGTAATATCTCACTATTCAGTACATCAGAACTTGAAAGGGTTGGTTAGTGTGTTTGTTTATTTTTCAAAAATTATTTTTTTTTACAATTATTTGAAAGTGAATGAGAATATAGCACTGTGACTAACTATAGTAAATGCACTCAAATCTTTATCTGCTTGAATGATATTGTATTATAGCCTACATGATTTTGAAATGTGGTTATAATTATAACTTTTCATATTTGCATTTATTTCATTTAGCTATTTTTCTTTGAACTGAGGCACATATCATTTCTATGATTTTGTAGGTTCAATGTGGTTTAGGTAGATCAGGATATCTTTGGGCTCATGAGCCTTATGGAGTCTTCCCAGACATAATGACACTTGCAAAGCCTCTTGCCGGAGGTCTACCTATTGGAGCCGTCCTCGTAACCGAGAGAGTTGCGTCCGCTATAAATTACGGCGACCATGGAAGTACTTTCGCAGGAGGTCCACTAATTTGTAGTGCTGCTCTTGCAGTTATGAACAAAATATCCAAACCCGAGTTCCTAGCTGATGTATCAAAGAAAGGTCTATACTTCAAAGAACTACTGAAACAGAAATTGGGAGGAAATCCGCACGTGAAAGAGATTCGTGGTGTGGGGCTAATTGTAGGAATCGATTTAGACGTGTCCGCGTCACCATATGTAGACGCTTGCCGAAATTCTGGACTTCTAGTATTGACAGCTGGAAAAGGTAATGTTGTCAGGCTTGTTCCGCCGTTGATTATAACAGAACAGGAGCTCGAGCATGCAGCTGATATTCTATCCCAAACTTTGCCTGTTTTGGATGCCAATTAAAGAGAAGTAGGAGAAAGAAGCTTTCCCTTCTTGCTGGAAGTCATCATGGAAAATTTATGGAACTTTTTGCATGAAGAAATTGTGTTGGCGGTAAGAAAATTGTTACAAGGCTATGTAATATTTATTGTATGATAAATACGTGGCTGATCAGATGATTTACATAGTTATTTATGTCAGAAATGTTTGTGGCTATTTTGCCATTTGAAGTGTAATAACCGTGGGTTTTCTCATTTATGAAAAAGAAATTGGGACTTGTAATTGATGCAAAATATTTCAAAACTCACTCTCAGCTGCAAGTGTATCTCGTATAATTCGATATTATATGAGGAAATGTGGACTCGTGTTCTGGTACATTATAAACTGCTTAATGGAGTCGTTTGGGTAACAAACTTGTTTTTAAAACCTTTTGGTAAATTGTTTTCATCAACTTTTCAATTTACAGTGTACACTTTCTAAAAAGTAAGTATACGGGAAAATTTCAACGACCTCCCCTGTTATTTGTCTAAATGCTGTTCACATTGTTTTTCTAACTACGCGTAAATCTCCCTTAATTGTTTGCAAAATAGTTTCTGAGACCCATCTTGCATAAACCTCCGTTTACTACAATATCATTCCATTATGTAAATCGATTCATTCTCTCAGAAAATAGTTTGAATAAAATACTCCTCTCAGCTTATCAGATCCTATGGTGACTATAAATTCTATCTCTCTGTAATTGTTTTCGGAACTTCAACCACACAATATGTACGTTGTATTTCGAAGTTCATCCGTTTTTTCAAACTATATGCACATTTGCAATTTCTTGTTGGCTTTAACTGACACCCAAAATTAGCAATTAACATGCTGGCAATTTACTTTGACTTAAGAAATTACACATATCTCATGCTAGAATTATGATAGTACCATGAGGCATCGAAGCATATAAAATTTTGTGCCATCCACGTTTATAGTTTATGACAAGACATGACTTATAAATTCATGCTCTACAGTTTTACACTATCATCCACGTTTACACCTTAAAATGCATAATGTAACTATCCTCCATTCTCTAATGTTCATGAATCATAACAACTTTATGTCAACCTTAATATATCAATCAAGCTAAGGTGTTTGGGAGAACCGTTGCTTCAAGGCTTGGGCGTTGGTTCTGTGAGGAACAAAAGGACTGAGTAATTTTCTGTGAAAGCTCTTGGAGTCAATGGATCTCTAACCTTTAAAAAATATTTACTATAAATTACAAGTTTATAGTACATATTTCTAACAAAAACACTATGGGGAGAGCTTTCTGTCTTTGATGCCTAACTGTCATTACATAAAAGGAATCTTGGGAAAATATTATGATTATGGTAGAAGAGAGCAAAATGAGAAAAAAAAATTAAGCTGTAAAATGTAATTGAATGAATCCAAAAAGTTGGTGCGAAAACAAATATGTTCCTAATTGATAAATAAGAATCAATTTCTTTCAAATTCATGACACAAAAAAACAAAAATGTGCTATTATCATTCTCTCTTTTCAATATTACAGAGCTGTTTGTACAAGTCTTTTGATAGCACTAGATTTTTGTGCCAGGATAAAAACACTCGATGATATTTTCCTTGATCTTGAAGTGGAAGTTGTGAATCTTTACAGGTGAAATTCCATGTTGATGTTGAGTTTGCTTATGTAACACCATCAACTGCATAACACAACCAACAACAAAACATAGTCAAGAGAAGTTAATTTGATCTAATTAAATCGATAATCCATGGCTACAGCTCAGACAGCAATTGCTACATCAATCTTAAGACAAGATAAAGATAAATCCATGGAATTAGTGCAATTCCATAAAAAAATAAAAAAGGAATTAGTGCAAACAGAAGCTTTAACTATTTGCATTTGCTGAGTCAAGAAAAAAAAACTATTTGCATTTGCAGTATCACTACTATAACATAATTCAACATTGAAAGATAAACAATAATAATTTCTTGTTCTTTATAAAAATGTTCAGCACCAATTCTTCAATTAATGATAAAAATTTATAAATCCCAAGAGCACTTCCAAAGAATTGGTTGAGTCATTTAATTTGTATCCAAACTCCAGATGGAATCAGTGGCCAATAAGTTCAAGATATGCACTTGAAGAGAAATTTTATGGAAACGGGAACTGAAGTTTAAATACAAGGACTTGTTCTTAGCTTCATGCTTGAGTAAAGAAAAGTAGTGGCAAGGTTTGTTTAATCAAAATGTAAAATGTCAGTTTAGTCAGAGGCTCTGAAGTCAGAACTATGAATGATTGGAATGATGGACCTGTTTACTTTCTTAAAAACATTTTCAGTTTTCATTTTCTAAAATTTGTGTTATTTTTAAATTACAAACAAGGAAATGAGAGACTCTTTTAGTAAACAATTGTGATATACAGAAGATAGAAAGCAGACTAGAAAGAATGCATATTTAGAAACAATGAAAACATTGTTTTGGCATTTTAAAATTTTTGAAAATGTTAGGACCCATTACTTTGCGAAAACATTGTTTTCAATTTTTAAAATGTGTATTCATTTTATCTTGATGAGAGACTTTTTAAGTGAATCATCATCATAGAGAGAAGATGAAATGCTAGTCAATGAAGAAGCATTTTCAGAAATAATGAAAACATGTTTTTTTGACATTTTCATTGTTTCTAGAAATGTTGACAATTGTTCGCTTCACAAAGTCTCTTACCTAACAACAAGTAAAATTAACACAAAGTTTAGGAAATGAAAACAGAAAATGTTTTCACAAAGTTAAAGAACCCTAATTGGGGCCCTAAGTCTCCCGGTTCCCTTCCAATTGTTGCATACCATTATGAGTGTTGATCTCTATGAAATGGAAGTCAAACAGAGGTTGTTCTCATTTAGAAGATTATTTTACTCCTTTAACATTTTCAAAAGTTGTAGAATCATATGTTCAGCTTATGTATGAACTTATTATATAGAATGAATGATACAACTATACCTGCCCATGCACATCTTTTGCCAAACCAGTGGCCAATGGTTCAGCCTTGACCAAAATGTCAGCAAGGTGCTCCATCTCTAAGATAATAGCAGGCTTCTCTCCATTCAAATAAATATCCTTATGGTCAAGTGCAACAAATGCACAACCCTATAATAGGAACAGATAAATAAAAGAACAAAAAAACAAAAAAACAAATTGAAATTGATCCAAAAAAAAAAAAAAAAGTCAAGTTTATACTATCTTACATATTCTGATGTTAGCGTATAGCAATAATGCAGGAAGTCTAAAACATCATTCAAAGAGCCGTTAGCAGCAACTTCAAGAAAAGAGATATCGTCTATCATGATAGTGACAAATTTCTTGTTGTCTTGAGGTAATGTATTGATCACCCTTACTATTTTCTCAAACACAGCAGCAAATCGATCGTGATTGGGTTTTCCTTCATCTAGTCATTGATAACAATGATATTACTCAGTCATGTATACCAATGTAACAGAAACTAAAATGAAATATCACAATTTGGTAACTACCACCAAGTAAAATCGCAAAATAATAATCATAAAAATAGGCACAGGCTATCTTGGTTGTGTTTTAAGCACAAAACCCATTTTTAAAACAGTTATGCATGGAATGACATATTTTAAGAAACTAATATGGCTTTCCCTAGAAGTTAGAATCATCTCTAATAGCTTTTGGGCCTTTTCTAATATGGTTTTCGTAATATAGTAACTAAAACACTTATCTTTGGATCAAAGACCAGATTTTTTTTAAATGTAAAAGAGATGCACTAGTGCAAAAAGACTATAGATGTAAGACATAGAAGGGGAATTAATGCTTTCTTTTTTGCCATTTTTCGTCTTTAATGAATTCAGTTTCATCTCATTTATCAACTATATATAATAATCTTTCAGATAGGTTTTATCTTCCAAAATCCAAAGAGGCGGAGATTTCTTAGACAAATTAACAGATCTTTAGATAAACCAATAATATCTTACAATCTACATGCAAGTATAATGGAATTGATTGAGAAATCATTGTCTATACTCTATACACTGCTTGGATGCAACAAACGCTTGATTTATCTTGAGAATTTTGCTGACCATAGTTTCCAGTATTTCACATACATATCTCATGGAATTTTTGAAGATATAATATAGTGGATTTAGACTTGGATGCAAACAATTTGCAAATGAAGAATAATGCAAGTTTTCTAAGAAGAGATCAAATCCCTACTTCGTAACAATAGTTTTTCTGGAGAATTTTTATGTTTTTCAGCACATATAATTTCTGCTCTAAATTTAATAAATGACACACTGGTAGACAATTGAATATCATCTCAAATGAACCATCTTTGTATATTATTTACATTTGTCAAGCAAATGGTAATGATAGGATATCAAAGAAATGGAAGAATCAAACAATAATACCTGATTTCCTCACCTGGACACTGCAACATAAGCATGTCAATGAAAAAGAATCTATTATTATCTCTCTGAGCAGCCAAGTTGCAACCCTACCACCAAGAAAAATAACAAACTATGAGGGACAGAAAATAAACACAAACCTATAAGCAATAGATAGTGAAACCATCGCAGTCCCTAAGCAATTGGGGAACATAGTGTCTATACTCTACAAACAAAACCAATTAAAAATTCAAAATAAATTGCAACAATAATAATAGTAGAAAAAACACAACAAAGCCCCTGCTAAGGTTATTAGACAATTAAGATTTTAATTTGTAGTAACTATACACTTTCAGCACATCCAATCATATTTCACAGTTGTATCATCTGTTTATGATTGAAAATATACTTTCCAGTGAATAATTATTAAAATTTAAATTTTTGTGCCTTCGTCAATGTGATTATGCAATGCAAGAATTGCTGCGTAGTCCCCTTCTGCACTACTGTCTTTAAAAGCAGTAGTATTCAATTGAATCACAAACATGATGCAAAATAATCATTATTGAAGAAATAATAATGCCATACAACATCAGAACCAAAACCCCTATGCAAAATATCGATCAGGAGTACCCGAGTTCGGCTGAAACAAACATTTGTCAAACTTAATCTACATCCGAATTATCCAGTATTTATGATTATTAAAGTAATAATAATTGTAGTTAGATTGGATAGAATCAAATTAATACTTAAGCAACAAAATTTGTCAAATAAAGTGTCTTTCAAAGTGATCCAAGCTAGGAAATTCACTCAGACAAAAAAAAAATGCAAGAAAAAAAGAATTTAACATTTTAATCAAATCAAGAGAAAGCCAATTCCAAAGATTGAAAAACAAACAAACATAAACACAAAATGAGCAAAGAGAATAAAGATGATTTAAATTGAAAACAGAATAACAACATAAAATGCGAATGCAGAGTTTCAGAGAAATGGGGAAGTTACAATTTTTCTGAGAATGCGGTCGTAATGAGAGAAAGGGTTGGAGAGTGCGAGAAAGATAACAGCAGAAGAAGGGTGTGAAGAGAAAGAGCGTTTGAGGATTTGGTGAAGAACGAAAGCAGCGCTTGTGTCAACAGAGTCTTCTAAAAGAACGAAGCGACCGTATAGATTGTTGTGATGACCTAAAGCTTCATTCAGAAGGTTCAAATCTTTGTGTTCCATTGTTTTGTTGTTGTTTTTCTGCTTCTGCTTCCTCTTCTTCTGCAACAAGGGTGCAATGCCAGTTTTATTACATTCGGATCTATATGGGTCGGGTATAGCCAAATACTTATCTATGGAGTTAGATTTTCTTTTTCTCTATACTCTAGACGGAAAGTTAGATATTTATTTGTTTGGAGCATTTCTCTTCAAAAATATTTTGTTTGGAGTATATTTTCTTTTAACAAATTTCTAAAATGATTGAAATATGCCAGACATCTATGGAGAAAGATCAAGTGATGCTTTTTTTT